>NW_026466955.1:0-12028 GCF_026875155.1 Cherax quadricarinatus
TATGTAAAATTTTTTCCTAATTATGGTTTTTGTTCAGTGTATATGTATAATGTTTCCTATATTATGGTTGTTGTTCACTGTATATGTATAATGTCATTATTGTAGATGAGTTTAGTTTTAAATTTACTGGGCTCCTGAGTATTAGTTTGTTCTTATTCGTATTGTCAAAGTTAGATAAGTTTTCCCCGACCTATCTATCTATTATATAGATATCAGTTATCGTATCGTTTTATGAGTTATTTATTGTTTCATGTACTGTTTAAATAAAATATATATGTGTTTGTGTATGCATGTATAAGTATATGTATGTGCGAATGTATATGTGTGTATATGTATATATGAATATATAAGTGTGTATGTGTATGTATGTATATATATGTGAGTATGTATATGTATATGTATTTATATATGTATGTATATGTATGTATGTGTGTGTATGTGTATATATATGTATATATATGTATATGTGTGAATGATGTGCTTGTGTATATGTCCTACCTATCTATATATTATATATATACCTGTTGATGGTTTGTTTTCTGTGTTAATTATTATTCCATGTACTGAAATGTTTTAATAAAATATATAAAAAAAAAATATAAAATAATTCACAGACCAAAAATTTATATTGACCATAAACTATAATAAAATAAAATAATAAAAAAAAAAACAATAGCAAAGTAATATTAAATTTTCATTTGAAATACTAACGACATAAAATTTTAAAGCAAATTACGCATAGTTTAAAATTTGAAAGATTAGATTTTGCCACCGAAGTGGCTAGTTTATTGTGCACCCCATATCCATCCTGTGGACGGTAGCGCGAGAGCATATGGATACACAAAAGGCCTAGGAACTAGGTCCCCAAAGGGTTAACAGGAATACATATGGATTTATATCTACATATCTATAGTTCACTTATCTGTTACAAGCAAATTTAGGAAATTTGCTTAGTATATCTGGTATCTTATTTTCATTAATAAGATATCTTGACATGTCACATAGGTTATTATACTGTCTGTCTCTGTATTCCTCAATAAGTGGACAATTAAGCACCCTAGTGTTCAAGAGAATGACCATATGCCTGATCACATAATTTACATTTAGTTTGATCATCATCTGTGTGTCTCCCAAACTGCCAGAAGTACTTGTAACCAAGCCTAAGCCTGGCCACTACAACATCAGTCAGTCTGTTCACATTGCAAGTTGCTCCATAAACATACTTATCTACGTTCATGTTATCATAGTGGGTTATAGATCTACTCAGGCTTCTAACTGCATTCCTATAACAATCATTTTCATTATTTACTTCTCTCCTAATATTATTCCTAATGCTAGACACAGTTATACCAAAGTTATATTCTACATTCTCCTTCTCGATACTCTTCTTGGCTAACATATCAACTTTATCATGAAGGAGTAATCCAATGTGTGATGGGATCCATAGCAATTGTACATTAATTCCTTGTCCCTAATTTTTGAGTATCTATACCTGGCTTCCCCAATGAGCATGTTGTTGGAGTCATTATATGAGCCAAGAGCCTTCAATGATGACATAGAATCAGTAATGATGATAGAGTCAAGCTCAGTGTCATAGTTTAGCTTTAGCGCCATTAGGATTGCAAACAATTCAGTTTGCAGTGTAGACGCCCAGTTGTTAATTCTTATGCCTAACTCAACAAATTTATTATCGTTCTTAACTAGGGAGGTGGCAACAAGAGCAGATGCAGCCCTGCCAGAAGACTCCTGTTTAGATCCATCAGTGTATAAACTTGTGATAACTTGTTACTACCAGCTAGGTGAGAAATTTCTTCTTGAGCAGTTGCTCTAACAAGAGATTTAAGGAAGGATTACTAGCAATGAGCTTCTTGGGAGGAACTTGTAGGTATGTGATATTAAATGAACACATCTTCCATGGAGGGGTGAAATGCTCTTGTTGCCTACAGTGATACAGTTCATGCAGGTTATAAAACTTAATGCAATTGCACGTTTTCACAATCCATTTAGATCTGTTGTATT
This sequence comes from Cherax quadricarinatus, assembly GCF_026875155.1. Lineage (NCBI taxonomy): Eukaryota > Metazoa > Arthropoda > Malacostraca > Decapoda > Parastacidae > Cherax > Cherax quadricarinatus. Next base: position 2,020 of record NW_026466955.1, read on the forward strand.
TACCTCTAGACACTTGGTAAGATTCACTGTGACAGTGTCTGGTTCGTTTCTCAACATTCTAATACCGAGTACAGTGTTAATTTCAACAATCCTATCACTGATACTAGAAATACCAAGCTCCTTCCTCATGTTAAGAACTTTTGTAGATCTGGGACAGCCAAGAATAATCCTGAGAGCTTCATTTTGCATTAACTCCAAGGGTCGGAGAGAACTTTCTCTAGCTAATATCAACATGGGAGCAGCATAATCAATTAAGGACCTAACATAGGCTATGTACATCATTCTCACGATTCTCACATTTGCACCATAGTTGGGATTGTAGCCAGCAACAGCTTTGAGAGCATTTAGCCTAGCTTTACATTTCTTGTTTAGTTGTGGTATAGTGGATTTGTTAAAGGGTACATCTACACCAAGATATCTGTAAGTTTTAACGTAGCTAATGATTTCACCCTGCAAATAGATGGGTGGGGGATGTCGTTTGCTTGTTAATATCTTGTGTAGATGAAGTTCAAGCAATTTGTAATCGACTAGGCCTCATAAATTTGAAAGAAAATTGAAAAGTTATAAAAAACATAATTAGTATTTACATAAAACATGTGAAGCGTTTAAAATTACAATTCAGAATTTCTTTATAAATAATAATTTTTAAGAAAACTGTACATCGACACCATGCCCAGCTCTTCTAGGGTAGGGTAGGTGCCTGAGCCCGAGCCTTTAGCTCATAAGACTGGGGAGGTGGCCCGGTGGTCTGGCGGAGGTGGCCGGTGGTCTGGTGGCTAAAGCTCCCCTTAAAAAGGGGGGCCCGGTTCCCCCCGGGGGGGGAAAATTTTGGGTTTTGGGTTCCCCTTACCCAAAATTGTTTTACTAAGCAAATTACCGGGGTTTGTGTGGGGGTCGTTGGGGGGGAAAATTGGAAATAAAAATTTTGAACCCCTGAGCCAAAAATTTTAAAAAAAAAGGTTAACGGGGGTTAAAAACCGAATAAATCATCTTTTTTTTATTTTTGGGGGGTCCGAAAAAGGGCCGCTTTCTAGGGGGGGGGTTTGGTCCCGAGGGGGGGTTTCCCCCCCATGGGGGGGAGGGGCCGCCTAAAAAGGGGGGGGCCGGGCCCCCCCCTTTTAAAAGGGGGGCCCGGGGAAAACCGGGGTTTTTAATAAAAATTTTAAAACAGCGGTCACAAAGAATTTTTAAAAAAAGGTTACGATAAAATTTGGAAAACGTGGGGTTTTTTTCCAAAATTGGTTTAGTTACCCCCCAAATAGCTTTTTCCTGGGGATTTTTGGGTGTTCATTTTCGGGTAACGATGAGGGGGACTTTTTATCCATTCCCCCGGTTGGGCGGGGAGGCACAGGGCGCTTGCCCCAACCCTGAAATAAAAGATAGGAGGTGGCCTCGTTTTGGAATCGGGGAGTTTTTGGAGGACAGGGGGAGGGGGGCCCCCAAAAAGGCCAAATATAATATTAAAATTCCAATTGCCAATCCCCCCAGCCCCCCCCAAGAGATTTGAAACCCCAGTGGGGGGTTTCGTGAAAACGGGGATTAGCCCTAAGGGGGGCGGAGGGGCCTCCGGGCCCCAAACCCCCAGGGTTTTGGCCTCCGGGCGGGGGCCTACTTCACTTTGGGGGGGGGTTTTTTCCCCCCGCGGGGGGCACAAAAACGGGGCCTTTCCCAAAAAATTCAGGTTCCCAAATTACTTTTGAAGGGGCTAAACCCCCATTAATTCCGGCGGTTTTAGAAGGGCGGTCTTTCCCCACAAGCCTTTTGGGGGGTTTTGGGGGTTTTGGGGACCCACCCAGAGGGGGAGTTTTTGGAAAGGGACAAGGGGGTTTTTTAAACAGTTGGGCCCCCTCCAGGACCCTTTTTTGGGGCCCAAATTGCGGCGGGCGACTCACTGAAGGGGTAAAAAGGGCCCAAAACCCCCGGGGCATCCCCAAAAACCCATTCCCACCCCCGGTTGGGTCGGGGGAAATTCAAAACCCAAATTCCCGCCCCCCGGTCATTTTCAACCCGGGGGTTCTCTTTTGAGCCCCCTTTGAGGAGGAAGGGGGTGTCACGGGCCAGTGAATGATTGCTTCTTTAAAAGAAAGGGGGGGCCCCTTCGGCCGGCCCCATGGCCAACTTAAAGGGCCCATCCCGGGAAAGGGAGCGTCCTGGGTGACATGGCCACGCAGGCGACCCCAAACCCCCCCCACCCCCCTTTGGGATTGAGAAATCAATCCCAACAGGGGTTCCCCGGCCCCGGGGGGGCCCAACAGCGGGGCCCATCTTTTGGGCCCTCCGGGGGCACGGGGGTTGGTTTGCCCCACCCAGGTCAGTGAGGCGATGCAATCCAAAAACAAACTTGGGAAAAACGCCAAGGGCCCAGGCAACTCCCCAAAAGAGGCCCAGCGGGGCCCCCAAACTCCTTGTCCGCCAGGGGCCTTTTCCCCCAGGAGGCCACGGAGGGGCCAAGGGAATTCCCGCCAGGGAGGGGAACCCATCCATTTCATCCGGGAGGGGCACCCAGCTTCGGGCTCAGTTGGACACCAAAAAACCCCAGTCCCCCCCCGCCAGTGCCCAGCTAAAGTCAGAGGAAGGCGAACCCCAAATCGGAAAAAAACCCGGGCACCAGCGCTCCCTGCCCCTTTTTCTGGCAAGGCAAGGGCCCTCAGGAGCCCCTTTGTAGGGAGCGGGGGTCCCCGGGGGAAAAGAAAATGGAACTTAAAGCCCCCAGGGTCCCCAAACTTGTGGACCCCCCAAAAGCCCAACAACAGGAAGGGGGGGGGAACAGGGGCCATTTTGGGGCCCTTAAAGATTAGTGGAAATTTTTTTGGGGCGAGGGGGAAAAATTCACTTATTTGGCTGCTTTCGGAGGGGGAGCCCTGCAGGAGCCCTCAGGTTTTGTCAGCCCAAATGCAGAGATTTGGAATTCGCCATTTCACCCCCAAGGAGGGGAGGGCCGGGCCCCGGGGACAACCCCCACAATCTCCCCCCAAAACTGCCCCTCCGGGGGGGTTTTGGGTTAAATTTCAAAGGGGGGGGGAAAACCCTTTTTTAAAATTTTCCCCCCCCGAAAGGGAGCCTCTTAACCTTTGTTTCGGGAAGGGGGCCCCCCCCATTTTATATTTTTTTGGTGGGGGGAGGGTTAAAAACTTCCCCCTCCTCAAACCCCAAAAAATTTGGGCGGGCCCCTTTTGGGTCCCCGGGGGAGAGGGGGTACCCTCCCAAATATTTTGGGCCAACCACATTTGGGGGCCGGGGGGGCCCCCCCCAACCCTCCCCAAAGGGACCAAAAAAAAAATTTTAAAAAAAAAAAAAAAAAAAAAAAAAAAAAGGCCACTGGCAGTTTCCTAGGAGCTTCGCGGGGGGGGGTCTCCCTTTTCCCAGAAGACCCAAAGGGCACTAAAGTTGAAGGGGCCTTAGGCGGGGGGAGCTCCTAAGAAAACGGAGGGGAATATAAACTTGCGGTGGTTTTAAAATGAGGAATGGGAAAACAAACCACCCCCCCAAGGGGTTTGAAATGCAAGTTCCCCCAATTGGTCCGGGCCTCAAGTGGTGCGGTGCACCCCTTCCAAAAGGGCCGGCGCAAAAGGGAGTGGGGGCCCTCCTTCGCCCCCTCCACCTTTCGAGTTTAAATTTTCGATTGGCCCTCGGGTCCTTTCGGTTACCAGCCCCGAACCAAGCATTTTACCTTTCCCCCAAAGGGGGCCCAGGCCAACGCCTGGTCCCGGGGCCCCAGCCCCCCCCTTTTTAAGAAGGGGTGATTACCCAAAGAGCGCCAGGAAAGGGGAGGGAAGGAAAAGACTTCACCACCAGGGTAGGCACCCTTCCACCTGGGGACTCCCCGGGGATGGGTTCCCCAGGGAGTCCCGGCGGGCCTTCACATTCACGCCGGGGGGTCATCACCAATTGGCAGGGAAAACCCGGTTTGGAAAGGGCCTTCCCGTTTCAACCGGGGGACCTGGCAGGGGGCCCCACCCCCTCAAAGTTTGATCTCAAATTCTAAAGGGTGGGGACCCTGGGAAGTGGCCCCCCCCCTATCACTCAATTTTCCCCAAAGGAGTGGCCTTTTGAAAGCTTCCCTCCTCCCCCCGGTTTGGGGGACCCCCAAACCCTTTTTTTTCTTTCTTGACCCAAAAAAATTTTTTGATGCCACCCCCCTTTTTTTCCCCTCTTGGCCCCCGGGGGGTTTTGGGCGGGCTGCCGGGCTTCTTCCTTTCCCGGGGAAGGGGGGGGAAACTCTTGGGGGGCATCCTTTCTCGGAACCCGGCCCCGGACTCTCGGGGGGGGTCTTTTTCCACCCGCAAGACTTGCCCGGGGTTTTCCCCCTTTTTCCCAAGGGCCCCCATCCCCCAGTTTGGTGACCGGGCCTTTCTCCAGAAGGCCCTTTTGGGGTGCCAGGAACCCGTCTCGGGCTTATGCCGCTTGGGCCAAGATATCTGGGCCCCAAAACCCTATTTTGCCCAAAGGGTGCCATAAAAAGGGCGGGCCCGGGGGCAGGGCCGGGAGTGGGTTCATGTATGGTTTTCATTAATTCCGGCACCAAAGGGTTGGGCCACCTGGGTAGGGGTTTTCCCACATGGGCAACGCCCTTCGTTTTTGGGGGACTTGCCGGGTTCACGCCAGGCCCAAAAACATAAAAACCCCTTGTGTCTCCAGAACAATGTAGGGGCCATGCTGGGGGCCCCTGGGGGGCAAATGCAGGTCTCTGACCTTGAGTTGCAGTACACCTTTGAAGACAGGATCCAACTGGGAGCTGCCAGGAGGATTGCAAAGTATCTCCCACTCCCAGGGGGTGCAAAATGATTAGAGATTTATGGGGCCCCCAGGGGACAGGTCATTCCACTGCATCCAGATACCGATGGTGTGGTCGGAGCAGATGCCCACAGAACTCTTGCCCCCTGGGCATTGCCCCGGCGGGAGGCTACGGGAAAAAACGGCAGCGAAATACACGGGGCCCCCCTTGGGCCCCGGTGTTTGCAGTGGCTGGACAACCCCAACCCAGACAGCAAGAGGCATTGCACCCGGGAAATTCTGCACCACCCTTGCCCCTCTAGATTTGGGTGCGGGAAGGCCCCGGGGGTGTGCCAATTTCACTTGGCTCCAGAGACCCAGTGCAGGCCCCACAGTGCTTGGGTGTTCCACAGCAATCTACACGGTTGGGCCTCCTAGACCCTTGCCCATCCCCCAGGCCGAACTCTTTGCCACCAACAAGCTCTGCCGGGAAGCTTTGAGACCATCAGATCCCCCCCTCATCCAGTTGATTCCAAGGCAGCGATCCAAACGCTTAGCACAGAGAGCCAAAGGACAAATACACTTAATCACATCCATCCGGGTGACCTGCAGACTTCATGGGCCCGGTCGCGGGTACACAAATGGATCCAAGGGGCCCTGTGGGTATCCGGCAATGATGCTGAGATGAGGTCTAGGACTGCAACCCTTTTTTGGGACAGCCACGTGCTGCGACCCATACCTCACCAATTGCCTTTGGCTGTGGTGCGGCAGGCGCCCTTCCCTGACCGGGGAGTTCCCGGGGCCCTTTTTGGTATGTCAGGGCGACCCCGGGTGCCCCCCCCAAGTTTCGGGGCCAGCCGGGAATGGGGTGCATATCCCCCCCTACGCTTTTGGGATCCCACCATGCACGGGGTTGTTGAAAGGTGAGAGGGCTCTGTGCCCCTTGTGACCGAATGGTTCCCCAGCCCTTGGGCACTACCTGTTAGACTGCCCCGGCTCGTGCCCCTTCGCCTTTTGACACTTCCCCAAAGACCCCAGTAGGGCAGACCCGAGGGATGAGGCAGCCATTTGTGTCTTTGGTGTCAGGGGGCTTGGAAAACCTTTTTTCCCCGTCCTTGCACTCATCCCCCCCCCCCCCTGAAGTTCTGCGAGGGCCGCTTTGGGCCTCCATTTCATGACACCAGCCCCCGTTTGTGCACACTAACGTTTGGTACGTCATTGCCAAGGGCCAGTGAGGTACCCCCCCCTTTTCTGCTGAAGACTGCCCACAGGTCAAGTAACATAAATTCATTCCCCTACCGGGGGCCAATGCCGGGTCACCAAAATGGAAGAGACCCCGGGGCCCGGGTTTCCGGGGATCAAATAAAAAGAATAGAATGAACATATACTAACCCACAACGACACATAACCCCACAACCAATACATAACCTAAACCCAATAAAAAACCCCAAACCCTATACTTAACCCACAAAATACACATAAACCCCCAACCCCTATACTAACCTACACCATAACATAAACCCCCAACATATAATAAACCCAAACCATACACATAACCCACACCCTATACATAACCCACAACCAAAATACTTAACCCCAAAACCTCCTTTTACAATAATCTTATTGCCGTGCGACCAGCTGACACTTCTAACCCCCTCCCCCCTATGTACAGTCCCCCCTTTTTAATAACAACATTTTTAAATTATCCCAATGAATGGTCATACCGTGACCTCACATGACCTTAATGATATTTACCTAAGAGTTGGGAGTGCATGAACAACAAGACACAAAAAAAGTAAATTTAAGACTAAAACAGATATGAAACATTTTCATTGAATAAATAGAAAATATACACCACCAAATAAAATAAAAAATTTAAAGTTAACCATGAATTAAAAACTTTCAAAAAAATTGCATATCGTGAAGTTCACGCTCAAAAAAGCAAGATAAACCCACATGTACAATAGCGGTACAATACTAGGTATGTAAATATTTAAAGAAACCCCCGACTAGAACATGAAATTTTGGAAAATTTTATAGGGGGTGATTACTTGTACGTACCCAAAAATTAAAACATCGATAATCTCCTTGGGAAAAAACAACGATATTTTTTCCGTAGTCACCCATGTAGACATGTGGAAAACTTAACCACCCCTGGGCAGCGGTGGCCCCCGATCTACAATCTTTTCCCTTCTATCCAACCAGTATAAATTGGGTACACCCTCAAGTACGGCGCTATAATTAATTTTGGGCTGTATATTATATAGTTTAACTGAATGAAGGGGTGGGGGGGGGGAAAGGGAAAACATGGAAACCCTCAAGGAAAAAAACTTGTCATAATCCCACCACTTACCAATATTCTCTGGGGGCACTTGATGTGCTGGGTCACTAAAACATACCTAATGGCCGTACAATTGCTTAAAATAGAACGGTTACTTAAATGCGGGGGGATTTTGCTCCTTTTTCCTCCTTGCTCCCTTTCGATGTCCTGCTCACCGACACGGGTTTTTTCCAGCAGGACGGGTACCTTTTTTTTCCCGGTTTTAAAAACGTGATTCCCTAAAAATTTTGCTATCCCGGGACGAGAAAAACCCCGCGTTCACTTGAGCAGGGGATTTATTTTTACTTTTCCCCATTCTTTAACTTAATGTTTTTCACTGATTACATTACATTCACAAAGATTAACGTCCATAAATTTTTTATACACTTAGAGGTCACTCCATTAGATCTGAGACCCTGAGTGAGGGGTTTTAACCCCGGGTAAATTTTTCCCCGGACACATTCCCTGGCGGGGGCACCCCTCCTCACGGTCCAAATTTCCCACTTTTTTCCACTTTAAACAGGGGGTAGAAATCTCGTTCCCTCACTCCACCAGGGCAATCGACACTTTTTATTGGAAATGGGCCTATATTAAACCTTAGGGCCGGTGAACGCCAATTTCTGATCCAAAGTTCACAGTTCCTCACCATTTAAAACACCCCGCCTCCCTTTTGCCCCCTTCGACCATACCCCCCACACCCGGGATGCGCAAAGTTCTACCTATTGCAAATACATTTTTTTCCTTTTTCGACACATTAAAAACCCCTTTTGGGGCTATAGCTTCGGAAAATCAAAAAAATTTTCCCCACTGCGGCCCCGGGGGGGAGGGCCTTGCTAGTGATTACAAATGTGGAGTAAAATTTTCCCAAATTTTTATGGCCACCCGGCTTGGGGAAATCCAAAATTGGGATTTTATAATCACCCATTAATTCTTTCCACCTGTAACTCCTCAGGGAGGGCTCCCTCCAAAAAATGCTTGGGATTTCAATTTCCCTTTATTTTAAGGTTTTGACACTAAGTTAAAGCTCTCGGGGGTTTAAATTTTTTGGGCATACTGGAAATTTTGGACTTTAAAAATAACAATCTCTTCAGTATCCAAGTACCCCCAAACAAATTTTGATATAGCACTTCAACTCATGGCCATCATATTTATTTATCCCCCAAAATGGACTAATTTTTTTCCATTCTCTGGGGATAACCTTTTCTCCTGGATTAATTTATTGGGTATACTGGAAACAGAGACTTAAAATAAAAGTCTCTCTAGTGTCCCAAGTCGTCCCCGCACCTTTTCTGCATTATTTATTAACCCCTTACATTCCCATTGTTTCCCTTCATTGACGTCAACCTGGAAATTGTCCCTAAGTTATTTACCCAATACTTCGCTCAGTGGACCCCTGTCACTTAAAGGTGTGTATTTATCGTCGCCCCGAAGTAAGAACCCTTTTTATTTAACTATATATTAATTGATCATTATAACAGTCAAAAATTTTTGGTGTCTTCCTGTTTGCCAGCTGGGCCCCTTTTAAATGCCAAACGCCACCTAAATTAGTAGATATTCTGGGCGGTCGAGCTTCCCCGGAAGGGCACCCAGTAATGTCCAATTCACATTTAAAAATCCCTTTAGGTATTTTTCCTATAAAGGAATCTTTGGGCTTTCCTCTTTATATTAAACCCTATGCTGTCCGCTCCCCCCAAATTAATGGTTCAACATCATTCTGATAGAAGAATACTTTACTAGGTTGACCTTTTTTAGTAAGACACCCTGACTGTATTTTATATTCTTTATCATTTTTAGGCGGTAACTGATTTTACACTGCCCTACCGTGTTGAGGGGAAAATGATGCCCCATGCTTTTTGGGTTTATGCCCTTGGAAAATTTTATAGGGCTGTTACCTGTATGACCTCAACATTATATAAAAATAAGTATTCTTGGGAGGGAACCATATTGTTTACCGTGTCACCCCCTTGACATGTGAGAAAACTTTAAACCACCCCTGGTCACTACAGGGTGGCCCCCCGACCTCACAAATTTTTCCATATCTTCCGGACCGTAGGATTGGAAGCCCCACAATACGGTGCTATAATTAAAATTTTGGACTGTATATATTTAAATTTTTTAGCTGAAGAAGGGGGGGGGGGGGTAGGAGCAATGGATACATCCCTCAAGGAAAAAATTTTTTTACATAATCCCCCCACTTACCCCGATGTTCTTGGTGGCACTTGATGTAGTGGATCAACCCCCAAAATATCCAATTACAACATAACCCAACTGGCCAATTAGTCTTTATAAAGAAGGGTTACTTAAAATTGGGTAATTGATACTCCTTATTTTTTCCCCTTTTCCCCTCTCATTTCGATGTCCTGCACACCGACACGGTTTCATTCCGGCAGACGAGGTTCCCTCGGTTTTTTGCCGGTTTAGAAGTCGTGTTCCATAAATCTTCATTTTCCCCGGTACAGATCACACTCGGGCAGGGCGCTCGATTCATCCCCTATTTTCTTAACTCAAAGTTATTACACTGATTACATTACCCTTCACAACGATTTTTAAAGTTCATAAATTTATACAAATTAGAAGGGCACTCCATTAAGATCTGAGACCAATGAGTGATGATTAACCCAAGGGGAATTTTCCCCAGGGCACAGTCCATGGTGACAGCCAGTACCCGGGCCACCCTTATTACTCATTTTACCCCTTTATTACGGGGGGCCCCTAAAACACGTTGCCTCACTCTCCACCCGGAAAGTTACGCACTTCCCATTATGAAATGAGGCCCATATTTAAACCTTTGGCCGCCGTGAATCCAATTTCGAGGGTTTCCCTGCTCCCCAGCCCCTCACCACATTCAAAACATTCCCCCCCCCATCGCCCCGGGCCCCAAACCCCCCCACATCCGCGCATGCGCAAAGGGAATCTTGGTTTATTATTTTCAAAAACCCTTTGACTCAATCGACACATTAAAACACCTTCCCTTTT
>NW_026466956.1:0-10000 GCF_026875155.1 Cherax quadricarinatus
CGCTTCCCAAGGTCTAAGCATCGGTGGTGTTATTCCACCCCTGCCTCCCTAAGAGTAGCATCGGTGGTGTTAATCCCACTCAGCCTCCCTGACAGTAGCATCGGTGGTGTTATTCCCACTCCGTCCTCCCTAACAGTAGCATCGGTGGTGTTATTCCCACTCCAGCCTCCCTGACAGTAGCATCGGTGGTGTTATTCCCACTCCTGCCTCCCTAAGAGTAGCATCGGTGGTGTTAATCCCACTCCAGCCTCCCTGACAGTAGCATCGGTGGTGTTATTCCCACTCCGTCCTCCCTAACAGTAGCATCGGTGGTGTTATTCCCACTCCAGCCTCCCTGACAGTAGCCCTTTAAAATGTACATTACATTACTGAAGTTAATTTGCAGTGTGTACAAAGCTAGTGCCTTGACCCTTGCAGACATGAAAATCCAGTCATCAGCAGTACCCACGGCGTCTGCTGTCTGATCTGGCTGGTGTGTGGCGTGCGACGCTTCCGAACAAACATTTGAACTTTTAATTCTGACTTCGGGCCACAAAATTAAATAAAACTATACATTTATGTTAATTTTGTTCTTTGTAAAGCATTTGTACCACCGTGACTACTATCAGGGGCTGGAGTGGAATAACACCACCGTGACTACTATCAGGGGCTGGAGTGGAATAACACCACCGTGACTACTATCAGGGGCTGGAGTGGAATAACACCACCGTGACTACTATCAGGGGCTGGAGTGGAATTTTGGGAGAAATATTAGGAGCATTGATTATGAAATATGTGGTAAAACATCCCATATAACATGTAGAAAACTTCATGCAACCATGAGTAATGACCCAAAACAAGAAAGTCGACTCAGGATTTGCCCCAGTGAAATGGAAAGCTGGTCGGGCATAAGCTAGGTACTGAAAATTGAAAACCTAGAAAGCGTCAGAAAGTTTCTAAGGAGCTTGTTAGATATATACAAAGAGTGGAAAACATGGGGTAAGGAACAAGAAAATGAGGAAGACGCAGATAAAGGTGAAAACAAAGGAGTGGAAATAAGAGTGGAAAACGTCATTCAGAGCAAGTCGGAAAAGAACAAAACAGGGATACATAACAGAGGAAAGGGAAAGGGAGGAAGAGAAAGCTAGAGCAGGGACAAACGAAAACGAAAAAAGGGAAGAAGTACACATAGATGAAAGAGAAGAAAACTCAGATCAGATTGCAGAACTTGGGAAAGACAAAACCAGTAAATATAGGCACTCAAAACATTTGCAGATACAGTGCAAAAGGTATGTACCTATATGGCAGAGATTGCTGGAATAAACACACCAGAATATGTGCCAACATGTTGAAAAAGGAAAAGTGTCGCTTTGACAAAGATTGCAGCAGATACTTCCACCCAGTGATGTGTGAAGCTTCAACACAGTCCAGAGAATGTTTTGACCTTCGCTACGCAGACTACCATATAATAGGAACGCGGCGCTACAGAGAAAGCTGCGAAAGCGAAAATGAACCGCACTCTTTAAAACAGAGTGCGGATCGAACCAAAAAAGTAAAAAGGGGGAATGGTACAGAAAGGACAGGTGAGTAGCAAAATGGGACATACCAAACCAGACATCAGCCCATCAGGGCCGAATAAACAACCAAATGCAAAATCAGTACTGGAGATACCAGGGGTATGTACACCAAGGGTCTTACTAGGTATTACATCACAAGTGGCACTAACGAAACTCAAAGCAAGACAAAACATCCCAAATGGTAATTCCTACTTCATATTTGCAAATATTCAGGGCCTGAAATCAAATAAAAACGACAAAGTTAGTTATGTCTTCGGGCTCCTATCAGAAGACAATGTCATGTTTGGAGCATTTACAGAAACACATACAAGGGATGTTTTGGACGGAGATGAAGATAGAAAACTATAACATGTATAAATGTGATAAAATTAATAGGTCACAGGGAGGAGTAGGAATCAATGTAAAATATATTTTCTGTTGCACAGAAGTGCTGAACTCTGCGAATGATATAGTAGAAATACTCGACATTAAAGTTGAAAACAGGAATTTGGCAATTATCCTAGTATACAAACCACCATCAGCAACTGCTGAGGAATTCACAGATCAGTTAAGGAAGATAAATAGCTATCTGGCTAGGCTAGAAAATCGCACACCAAATATTTTACTCTCGTTTCACACCTAAGGACCAAAATAACGAATTATATTGCATATGATAACTCATGTCTTTAGTTTACTAATCAGGAATAATTAAGGTTAAAACAGGGGTGTCCTCTGAATTAGGAATTATTAATATTTAAGACGTGTGTGTGTGTGTCACGGTCATTGTTGGTACTTGTACAAAAAAAATTCTGTTATTGTTAAGTGATTTCCTTGTGTAGCGTGGAGATGCCCGGGGCGGGAGATACGAGGAACACTCGTTTAAACTCTCTTCTGTGGTGCTTCACCACGATAACTTAACAAAAATTTAAAAAAATGACGCGAATAAGTGATGGTCAGACAGCGCTTCAGGAGAATTATGAGCCAAGTTCGCTCATGTACATGACAGAAATAGACGAAATATTGTGTAATTTAGTGATTCTAAACTGCCAGACTTTGAACGGTAAGCTAATCTCCTCAGTGCCAATTAATTAGGGCAGTGAGAGCATTTCCAGCGGTCGGCTAGATCAGACGACTCCCTTTAGGAGCCCAGTATACAACAGGTTTGGTTTCCGTGTGTATGTAAATAATTACGCAAAGTTAAACAACTGTATAAAGTGTCATATAAAACTGAGTGAATATTTAGATACAGTCAATGATCTTCTGTGAATTTCTTATGCCAGGGACTGATTCATCTCTGGACACTTGTCGAATTTCTCTGGTGCTCTGTTCAAAGTGCAAAATAGTGACATACGGACTTAGCGTTTTACGAGAATTGGGACATATTCTAGAAATGCCAAATATATAGAATATGACATTTATTGTTCTAGTGTTTCTATATTATATAGCCTACTAGTAAGGACTTAGGAGAATTCGTTATCTTCTTCCTGCTAGTCCTGTAGAGGACTTACAGTTCTGCATGTAAATTAAAGTATAGGTAAATACTTTGGATTATGGCAAATGTGGATCTTCATTATTATTATTATTATTATTATTATTATTATTATTATTATTATTATTATTATTATTATTATTATTATTATTATTATTATTATTGTTGTTGTTGTGTTGTTGTTGTTATTATTATTATTATTATTATTATTATTATTATTATTATTATTGTTATTATTATTATTATTATTATTATTATTATTATTATTATTATTATTATTATTATTATTATTATTATTATTATTATTATTATTATTATTATTATGCACCCCTTAATTTCGTTCATGCTGTAACACAAAAATACCTTATGTGACAGACTCTAACTTTTAAGCGCTGGTTCACTGTACTGGGGGAAAGACCTCGTGTACAGGTAACCTATGATCAGTGTATATAACCCTTTCACGGATTTCGTTCCGTGCGATAGAACGAGAAAGTCTATTCTTATAGGCTTCGAATTTTCAACATTTAATTAACTTACTAAGAAGAGGCTTGGGATTGTTACTGAAGTGTGCTGGTAACAACACACTTCAAAAATCTTCAACAATCTTCAACACACCTATCGAAACAGGGCTACTACCTGAGTAATGATAGACAGCAAATGTAGTCCTAAATTTTAAAAAAGGAGACAATCACGAAGCATTAATTAAGCTATAGACAAGTGTCACTGACATGTATAGTATGCAAAGTCATGGAGAAGATTATTAGGAGAAGAGTGGAGGAACAACTAGTGGAACTAGAGGAACAACTGTGTACAACACAAATAGTTGTTTATTTCCCAGAAATTTAGCATAAAAAACACGGTCGTAAGTCGAGTGGTCGTAAGTCGAGCAGGTCGTAAGTCGGATGGTAGGTGTATAGCCCTGCTCAAGCTCCAACAGCTCATCAGGTCCCAAATAACATCTTATCGACAACAACCAGCACGGTTTCAAGGATGGGAAATCCTGTGTCAGACAAGTAAGACAAGAGAGAGAGGGGTGGGTAGACTGCGTTTTCTTGGACTGTAAGAAGGCTTTTGACACAGTTCCACACAAGAGATTAGTGCATAAGCTGGAGGACCAGGCAGGTATAACAGGGAAGGCGCTGCAATGGATCAGATAACACCTGTCGGGAAGATATTAGAGAGTCATGGTACGAGACGAAGTGACAGAGTGGGTGCCATTGACGAGAAAAATTTAATCTGACGAGTACGAGGCTGAACTACAAAGGGATCTGGACAGGCTGCAGCCCTGGTCCAGCAACTGCCTCCTGGAGTTCAAACCCAACAAGTGCAAAGTCATGAAAATTTGGGAAAGGGAAAAGAAGACCGCAGACGGAGTACAGATCTTGGTGTGAGTATAATACCGGGCACATCTCTTGAGGCGCAAATTAACCAAATATCTGCTGTAGCGTATGGGCGCCTAGCCCATACATGTTAGTGAACTATCTTTAAAATACAAAAAGGAGTTGTTTGTTGTCTATAAAAATTTGAAGTAAATTTATGATATGTAGAGTATAGGAAAGCTATGAGAAAAGAGTTGTTAGTAAGTTTTCAAAATCATAGAAAAATTTTTTGCTGGAGAATTAAGTCTGACTGTTAAACTATGGGGGAAGGGGAATATATGTTTTCACCCGTACCGGGGGTCGATCCCCGGTACAGGTGAAATCATTAGGACGTGTTTCCTTAAGACACCTGCTGGCCATGCTCACCTGTCAGTAAAATAGGTACCTGGGTGTTAGTTGACTGGTGTAGGTCGCATCCTGGGACAAAATTTACCTAATTTGCCCGAAATACTCTGTATAACAAGGGGCTTTCTATATAATAGTATGTCATTGATGTCAGCTAGGCCTGTTTACCTTGTACGTGTACTTGTAGAAATAATTCTTATTATTACTGTTTTTATTATGTTCCATCAGGCGAGCCTTGACCTGGATCAAAGCAGTCTATCAACGCGTTTTGTGAATAGTATACTGAGCGTAATAAATAAATAAATTTGTGTGAAAGAAATAATTAAAAGCGTCGAAGAGGGGGTTGTTGAGACGGATTAAACCTGTGCAAATCTGGAATGGAGGCACATAAGTGTAGGGTCGTATTAGAAAGGATTATGACGAAGGTAATTAGAAATAGGAGCTTTAACATTCTGCAGCCATTTGTAAACGTGATAGACCCGAAATACACTGCATAATTAGTGCCTTTCCTTCGTGTCTCCTATTTTACTCATGTATTTTGCCGTGTATCTGCATTATTTGTATGGCTCGAAGAAATTAAATCTTATCATTATTATGTGTAGGGTGTCAGTCAAGTTCTCAGTCTATGGATGTGTGGGGAAGTCACCCAGGACAAGTGATACATTCATCAAAGATATTTTTTTACCATTCATGCGCCAACGGCTTTTGGAGGCCAACAAACCGGACATATAGGACACATACAATCAGATCTATTCACCGGCTCTGGCCCGGCCTATTCAGCTCCAAACATACACGCTACTGCATAGTTGTTACTGAGCAGCCTCAGAAAAAGAAGTGTGTCATTAGCACCTGACAGTAGCTACGATCTATACTACAAAAAATAGAGATGTTATTTTATATGGGGAAGTTTCAAACGGGAAACCCAAATGCCTTTGCACTTTGCTGCTACCCGCTTAATTGCAGGTCATCGGCCGGTCAAAAGTACGATAAATACTACTGCAAACATTGTATTTTTTCCCTACTGTATTTGCAATTCAGCTTTTTTCCTCTGTTTACTTCACATGCATTTACTGAAGTGAAAAGCAAAGACACAAATTAATGTGCACAACACAAAACACACACCCACACACACACACACACAACACCCAACACACAACACACACACACCCATTCATATATGCGCTCTCCCCCCAGGGTTTTTTAAAATTATTTTTTTTTTCTCAAAAAAAGGGAAAAAAGTGGAGGCAAAAAAAATGTAAAACTTGCTCAAGGGTTCGAGAAATCGGGAAATTTTATAAATTTCTATATTTTTGATGGAGAATATTGATTTTTTGATATTTTGAAGACTTTCATTTTAAAAGGGGTTTTAAAGTACTATTTTAGGCACTTTTGGGTAAAGTATAGAAAGAACTCATGAATTATTCTTATGCAAAATAAAATTTAACTACAGAAATATTAAAAAAAAATGGGAAGGTTTTTCTCGTTTTTTTAAAATTTTTCCCTTTTGTAAATTCAGTTTATAATTTAAGTTACTAGGGGTTTCTTCTGTACACTTTGGGCGAAAGACTCTCCTGTACACATTCCCGTACCCACTCTCCTTCGCCTAGTAGTACGACTTTCCCTTTTGGGGACTGTTTATATGGGGCTTTCCTGCAAAACTATCAGAAGGGCTCTCCCGCACACCTAGTCAGTTCGACTCTCAAGCCCCTCTGGGCAGTACACTCTCCTGCACACGGTCAGTAGGGCTCTCCTGCACACTGGCCCGTACGACCCCTCCTGCACACCCGGTCAGTACAATCCCTGCACCCTGGGCAGTACACTCTCCCCCGCAACTGGTCAGAACGACTCTCCTGCACACTTTTCCGGGAAAGACTCCCCTGCACACTAGTCAGTACGACTTTTCCTGCACCTGGTCAATTTCCCCCTAAAATGCCACTGGGCAGTTTCGGGCTCCCTTCACACTGGGCATTTTTAATCTCCTGCCACTGGTCAGTAGACTCTCCCCAAAACTGGTCAGTACGACCTCCTGCCCCAATATCAGTAAAGACCCCTCTTGCCCCACTAGTCGTAAGACTTTTCCTGCACACTGGTCATACGATCTCCTGCACACTGGTCAGAAAGGGCCCCTTTCCCGCACATGGTCATTTCGACTCTCCTGCACCTGGTCAGTTTGACTCTTTTTTGCACACGGTCATTTCACTTAAAATTGCACACTGGTCAAACACTCTTCCTGCACAATGGGCATTTCGACTCTCCCCTTCACCCCGGTTTGTACGACCCCTCCTGCACCCTTAAGTCAGGGCACTCTCTTTGGGACATAGCCCCAAAACGACTCCCTGCACACTGGGCCCGTACGACTCTCCTGCAGACCCGGTCAGTACGGCTCTCCTTTCACACGGTCAGTCGACTCTCCTGCACACTGGTCAGTACGGCTCGCTGCACACTGCTTAGTATTCTTTTGCACCCCTGGTCAGTACGACCTCCTGCACACAAAGAAAGACTATCCTTTACAAAATGGTGAACACGGCTCTATTTCACACTGGGTCATTTCGACTTTTCCGGGACACGGTCAGTACGACTTTCTGCACACCCGGTCAGTACGACTCTTCTGCCCCCAAAATTTTCGTACGAACCCTTTTGCCCCACAGCAGTACGGCCCCTTTCCCGCACATGGTCAATACGGGCTCTTCTGCACACTGGTCAGTACGACTCTGTTTTACCCAATCCTAAATTATGCTTCATGGGGGGTTTTCGTGTCGTTTATATAATTTTACAATTATTGTTGCTTTTTTAATTTACTTTCGATGTATCATTTTTAAACATATATTATACCTTTATTATCTGGGCCCCAAGGGTTTTTTCTTTTTTCTTAATGTTTTTACCTAACAAAATTTTTAAAGTTAATGTTTTTGGTGGGAAATTAACGTGGTAAAGTGAACATCGTGCAGATATAACCAAAAAAAAAGGGAATAAACTTCTTTTGTCAGTAAATGCTAAAATTAAAAAAATTTTCCGTTAGGAAAAACTTTTAAAAATACAGTGAAAAAAAATTTTAAACAAAGAAGGGTTGGGGTATAAAGGGTATAAGGAATTTATCTGGTATGGGATATAAGGAATTTATTTGGTATGGGAATAAGGAGATCTTGGGGGTGGGGTATAAGGGTGAAAAATTGGGATGGGATATAAGGGGTGATCTGGGGGTGGGATTTTAAAAGGGTGATTGGTTGGGGAAATTTAAAGGAAAGATCTGGTATGGGATAAAAGGATGATTTTGGTGTTGGGGTGTAAGAAAGTAGATACAAACAAAACCAAGACACCTCACAATGGAACACAGGGAAAAACCTTTGGGGGCACACCGAGGTTACCAACACAATTCCCCAAAGAAACTACTTTTTTCAGCATAATTAATTCTTTATCTACAAATTGGTTTGGGCCAAAAAAAATAACAAGCAGTTCATTTAAATATCCCCATTTTAAAATTTCAAAAATTTCCATTAACTCCCCAAAAAAAATTTTACCTCATCTTCAACATGAAACTTTTCAAAAATCAATTTATCAAAACCCTCTCTTACCATACCCACTTTAAAACCCTTCAAATCCTAATCACATAAACCATCCATCACCATAAAACCCCTTAATATCCATTTCCTTAAATCATAGCCAAACCATCCCAAAGGCTCACCAACAACCATCCCTCACCTTTAGCTCACAATTTAAAACCCTAATTCCCCCACTACTCACTCTAAAAAAACCTCATCACAATTTCACCAACATCCATGTAAACCCAAATTTTGCCATCCCAACCCTCCCCTAACCAAACTCCTATCATCCATTCCCTTTCCCCCAGCCACCAAATTACCATCAAGTCGAAAAACTGTAAATATCCAACCCCCAGAAAATTTGCTAAACAAAGATCGCCCCAAACCATTCCCCACCAAAACTCACTACCCAAATATTCCCCATTATAAACCAACAGGACCACATAGTCAAAAAAAAGGGGTTTGGGGAAAAATTTTGTGTTTTTTTGTGGATGTTCAATGAATGTTTTATTCAAGATTTAAAATGTTTCCCGAACCCTTCAACGTGCCATACGTGTTCTGTTTCAGATTTAAAATTTTATGTTTAAAAATAAAGTTAAGAAAATTTTCCCAAAAAAACTTGATTTCCTAAAATTGGTTGCTAATAAATCCCATAAACCCACTATGAGGGTGCCCCCCTTTCTATCATTACAGGGATGGGCAGATGCCAAAGGGAATTACATAAATGGAGTCTTCTTTACCTCCCAAATCTGAGGAATTTAAGAAAAGATATTGCAATGAAGTTAAACCCCGGTTTAAAAAAAATTTAAAAACACCTAAAACAGTTAATTTAAAAAGATTAGCGTTCATATTTAAAAAAAAACTAAAAATGTGAAAATCAGTTATGAAAAATTTTTAATCTCGGTAACTCTGCTTCTCCAAAATTCTTAAAAAGGGGTTTTTTTTTTTTTTGAGAAATCGAAATTTTCGACCCGGGCAGGCCCCAGAGTTTATCTTTTAGTTTTCCGACCTTGCCACGTGGAAAGGCCCCGTGGTTCGTCTTTAAGGCCCCCCACCCACTTGCGTGTTCTTGATGCCTTTTCCCCCGGTTTTATGTTTTCCGGAGTCCTCTGTCCGCCCCAAATTTTTTCTCCCTTCCCCCCCTTCCCCCCAAAGGGTTTCCCCAACAACCAGTCTCCCTCGTCCTTTCCCGGTCCATGTATACAGGACCATCTGTCCGCCTCAGGGTATTTTCCTTACCCCCTTCCCCCGGGTATTCTCCCCCTTTTCCCCCCGGCCCCTTTTTCCCCGGAAAACCATCCGGGGGGGCCCCCGGATGTCCCCCCCCTTTCCCCACTTCCCCCTTTTGGTTTTTTGGGCCCGTCTCCCGCCTTCCCCAGGTTATTTATCCCCCAAGTTCCCCTCAGCCAACCCCCATGATTAGGGTAATTTAGAAAAGAGGTCCTTTTCTAGCTATCCTACCGTAGAGGAAAATTTCCCGGGGGAAGGAATTTCAGGAGGGGAAAACGCAAAACTGCGTCCCGTATTTACATCACCAAGACCCTAATCGTAAGTCAGCCAACGCAGCCAAATACCGTCCAGTTCGGCCACCAAGGCCCGGGCCCCTCAATGAAAAATTTTTGGGAGTTCTATTTATTTTATCAATTTTTCTACATTATTGTACTTAACAGCAGTTTTAAATGGTTTTTTTGAATGTTTTTTTTTCTGTGAGAT
>NW_026466957.1:0-12636 GCF_026875155.1 Cherax quadricarinatus
AAAATAGAAGGGGCCTTCCCTCCGCTCATTTATCCTAAATGTTTCCAACATTGTCAGTAATAGTCACTGCAGGGTTTTGCAATAGCGTGTGGGGGTGATTTTCATAAAAAAAAAGGTTTGCCTTTAAGAACCATTTGCCATTTCCCTTAATCTTTGAAAGGCAATTTTTAAATTTCTTTTCCCCTCCCCCCAAGCATTTCCCTCAGGTGGGGCTCTTACGTTGAAGATATTAGCAGCTCTCATGTTTGTTTTTTCTTTGTTCCCCCCCCAACTCTTCCACTTCCCTACAAACCTACAATATAGCACTTTCCAGGCTTTTTTCCTGTTCATGGTGTTAGTAACTTTTTGTGGGCGCACCCGGGGGGACAAATTAAGGACCCCAATGGAAAAAAGTTAGACAGTCCTCAATGATGCACGGGCTTTTTTGGGTTACCCTGGTGCAAACCCTC
This sequence comes from Cherax quadricarinatus, assembly GCF_026875155.1. Lineage (NCBI taxonomy): Eukaryota > Metazoa > Arthropoda > Malacostraca > Decapoda > Parastacidae > Cherax > Cherax quadricarinatus. The sequence continues at coordinate 450 of NW_026466957.1, forward strand.
CGGGGGTTAACGTTTCTCGGTAATTTTTTTACTTTTAAGCCCCATCAACAACCCCCCCACCTCGAGTAATACGCGTTTGGGGGTGCGCAACAAAAATGCTGGCTGGGGTGCAGCACCCTGCCCCTTTTGGGCAAGAACAGCTTCCTTGTTTTCCCGTTTTTTACCCACAATAGTCGAGGGTTTGATTGGGTTTATTATAAAACCTGACCCTGGGGTTATTGTTTCTCGCAAATTTTTTTTCACTTTAAAGCCACCCCAAACAACCTCCTCCACTTTTTCGAGAATACAGCTTGGTGGTGCAGCAACCCCAAAGCTGACTGTGGTGCACGCAGCTGCCCTTTCAAAACAGCTTCCTTGTTTCCGTTTTCTTCCCCACAATAGTACGTTTTTGATTGGGGTTTTTATACAACCTACCAGTCAAGATACGCACTCCACTTCTATTTACATGATCTTTTCTCATCTCCATAAAATTCTCACCCTTTTTGCTGTAGGGTTGACCTAGAAGCTTCGGGGGGCCCTGGTGACTTTTTTTGCGGGTGCAATCACTAAAAAGGCTGTGATAATTGAAATTTCCAGTTTTTTTGTATGTTTGGAAGCGCCCGGGGTGGCGGGCGGGTTTTGTAAACACGGCCCCAAGGGAAAGTGAGGCCCCTCGGGCCAAAAGGGGGGGCGCGTATGGAGGGAACAATTTTGGTGGTGGGGGTTTTTAAACGTGTTGGGGGAAAATTTTTTGCGTTAAAATGTACGTATCACATTTATCGTTAATCGTGCCATCGGGTTTAAAGGGTCCACTGTATGTAAATTATATTTAAAATATTATATATAAAATTATTAAATTTTTTCTTCCATAGTGATAATCCGTAGCCATTTTTTTCCCATAAAATAGGGGAAAGAGTTGTCCTTTTCCCCCCAAAATACATGTAAAAGACTTCTTTTCTTTGGTCGTTTTTTGGTGGTTAAGGGGGGCCCCAGAAAAAAAATATATTATATATATATTATATTTATATAATTTAATTTTTTAATAATATATATAAATAAATATACAGTGGACCCCGGTTAAACGAATTTTTTTCATTCCGAATAGTTAGGTCCATACTGACCGAATTTGTTCCCATAAGGAATATTGTGAATAGATTAGTCTATTTCGACCCCCAAACAACATGTACAAACGCTTTTAATAAAACATTTACAAAATTTGGCGCTTTGGGAGGTGATCTTTTAACGGGGGTCCACTTTTATTTTATATTTATATAATACAATATACATACATCATACATACAGGGGTACCTCGGATATGTCTCTTTGGAATAAGCCAATTGGTATACCCCCATTTGGTGTAAAAATTTTTGCGGGTATACCCTTTTTTTGGAATACACTCGGTTTTGAATTGTAGGGTAAAAATGAGCCAAAAACCCCAGGCAACCCTTTTTCCCTCTCTCTCATGACAGACCCTGGCAGGAAGTTTCTACAAAAAAATGAGCTCTGTTTGGGAGGAATTTTGTGGCCAAAGCAGGGGTTAAAAGGGGGACTTGGGGTTTTGAGGCTGTGTTTATTGGGGATATTGTCCTCTGGGAGGCCCATGGGTCTGATGTGGTGATGGGAGGGGGTTAGTGGAGGGGCCCAGGGAAGGCTAAACACTGAGGATTTGTGGAACTTAAAGGAGAGCACAAATAAGATAACCACTCTTTCAAGCTCAAAAAGGGGGAGATAGAGAACCCCCTATTTCAAAAACTGGGAAAAATCTTTGCCAAATGGATGAACATCAGAAACTTTGCAGAAAAAGTCCACCCCAACAAAACCCAAACAATGAAAAAGGATTGTCGGGAATGACCAGACAATGTCACATTTCCAAAAAAATCCTGAAAAAAGGGAGAAGCAAAGTTCTTTGGGAGATTTTTTGTAAAAATCAAACCGGTGAGCTCAAACCCGGGCCCAAAAAGGGGAAAAAAGGCAGAAAGAAAGGAAAACTCCCTTCCAAAAAATAAATTTCCTTCTCCCCCACTTCTCAGCATATCGTAGGCACTCCCACCCCTTTTTTAGCAAAATAAAGGTGATTAAAAATTTCATTTTTTCATTTAAATTCTTTTGTACAGTGGGAATCCAAATTTTTAATGTTTCACTTATCAAACTCTTCGAAAATGAATAATTTTTTTTTGAACCAACTTTGTCCCTATTTTCGAACTCGCCCCTATTTTTGAAAGCCGGTACCAGACCTTCTGGCAGCTCGTCTGCTTCCCCACGCTGTCTATTTTGTTTTATGCTTTAGTGAACATAACCTCCCCTCATTCAAACTTTTAGTTTTTCATTGTGTTTTAGTGCTGTGGGACTGTGGAAAAAAGCTACAATGAGCCCCCAAAAAAATTGTAGTGGGACCCCTGTGGGAAAGAAAGTGAGAAAAACCCCTAGATGTGAAGAAGAAATAATTAGAGTGGAATGATCTCCAAAGTTTGTGAAAGTCCACCCCGGCAACTGAAACACCCTCTTTTCAAAAAAGTTCAGTGATAACCAGTCCCCCTTTTTTGGGGGAAAACTTAAAGAGGCACCCGAAAAAATAAAAACTTTCGCAACTCCAAATGTTTAAACTTTAAGTTCCCCCACCTTTCATGCTCTTTCTCCCTTCCTCTACAAAACCCCACTTAATAGTTTATAATGGGGCCCCTACTGTCTTTTTTCGTAATGTGGACAGTTTTTTTTTGTGAGACAGGGGTCCATGACTCTCAAGTGGTCCTATAGCTTAAAAGAAGAAAGGAAGAACCCCAGAGAGGCTTTGATTCTGAGTCTTATGGGGGGATCTCCTTCCAAACCAAAAACCCCAAATCCCTCTCTCTCCCCCTATCTTCCAATACCTCACCCAAACTTCAAAAGGGGGAAGTAAAATGTTTTTTTATGTTTATTTTAAAATTTTATTAATACATAAATTTAATACTATTTGTTTTTGGGTATTAAAACTTAATTAACTCTATAAAAGTTTTTTTGTGAAAAATTTTTTGGGTTTTCGGAACGGTTTTATTATTCCATTTTTTCTTATGGGAAAAATTGCTTTACTTTTTTTACTTTTCGAATTTAGAAAATAACTCCTGGAAGGATTAAAATTCTATGTATTTTTTTATTAACAGTGTTAAAGACTATTTTAGTATTAAAAATTTTTAAATTTTTTTATCAACCCCATCAATGTATAAAATGCCCCAAAAAAACAAAGGTTTTTTTTAGGGAAGGATTTTAAACGTTTTTTCCCATTTTCTTAGGGGAAAATTTTTTGGGGAAAACGTCCTTTTTTGTATAAGCCCAAAGGGTCCTGAAAAATTTAAAAGGATGTATACTGAGTACCACTTTTAAGGAAGTATGTATAAACCTTTTTTTTACGGGGCATTGAAAACTCATTTCTTATTTATTTGTCATTATGAAATATCTTTGGCTCATTATCATTTTTTAAAAAAATTCCCTTCAAGGGGGCCCTTTTTTTTTGGTTTTGGACTTTTGATCCAAGGAACGGGATTTAGCCCCCCTTTTTCTTGGATTAAAAATCTAAATGTCTCTCAGTGTTTATATAAACCCCTTTCTGGTTCAATTTCCTCATATTACAATGAAAAAAACCAATTAAAAACTACCCAGAAACCTGAATTTAAATTTTTTTCGTAACTTTAAAGGTCAAAGGGTTTTTGCACCTTATATTTTTTTTTTTTTTTATTTAAATTTGAAAAGGGAAAAAACCTTTAAAACCAGTGTAAAATAATGTGGTTTTTATGCAAATGCTTTTTGAACTCAAAAATATTGCTAAAAAATAAATTAATAAATATTTTTATTTTAAAAATTTTAAAAAACAAACCTAAAAAATTTTAATTTTTCATTTAATTTTTTAAAAATTTTTGTTCTAATTTAAATTATTTTAGATAATTTAAACATTTTATTTTTCCTTTCCCTTCTTTGGGGGACTGTTCCACATACAGAAAGTTATTTGTAAAAAAAAGCGAACAGTGCCTTTTTTGATAAAATAAATTTTTCCTGCTTTGTGAAGCAGTACAGACTTTGAATGTTTTTACAAAAAAATTTTTTAATGAAACCTTAATTAAAAAATTTTTAAAAAGGGGGCTAAAAAAAAACTTACTTATGGGCCCATATTGTGAACGGTAAAAAGCTTTTTTTGGAGAAAATGAGTCTAATGCTGAAATAAATTTTTTGAAAAAGACGTGCTTTTAAATACTTTAAATATTTGCATAGAACTCCAAATTTTTAAATTTAAAATTTAAAAAAAAAACACTTTTAACATTTTTCCAACATTTCCAAAATTTGGTTTAAATTCAAATAACCAATTTTCCAAAACGTTTGCAAAAAATTTCCAAAAAAAAATCCTCCAACTCCTAAACAGACATGGGTCCACGCACGTTTTTGTTTTTTTTTTTTATTCTGCCCCGTTTAGATTTCTATTGCTAAAATGTGCATTTTTACCCTTTAAAAGGAAACATAATTGTGACTTTTTGCCTCAAATTTTTAACATCGGGCCTCAGAATATTTGGGGGTTTGGAGTAGCGGCCCCTTGAGCAGGCCAGAACTCAGTTAATGGAGGTATCCACTACATCTAAGTGTCAGTTACTCTTCCTTGTCATTAGAACATATCTTCCAGTTTCCCGAAATAAGTTTTTTATTAACATTAAAGCAAAAAAATGGTTTCTGTATAATAAAAACCTGTCAAAAGAAAAAAAGAATCATAATTAAACTTGCTTGATAAAAACACCTAAAAAAAAGCCAAATTCTATTTAACACTTAAACAAAAGAAAGATGTTTGGTCACTTATTCACAAAACCCTTTTCCCGTTTCTAAATTAGGGAAGTGAAAAAAAAGCTATTCATGTATAGTTTTTTAAGCTAATAAAGTCACTGGAAAAGTAATTTTTGCCTAAGGAAGTTGTAGTTTAATTTTTTTTTCCCTATTTCATTAAAGGGGGCCCCATTTTTCCCCCTGTACAGTTGTAAGAAAAGGTAAACTGAAAAAGTGGGTTTTGAAAAGAGAGGAGTAGTAATTTTAAATGTTTTGATATAATTGTGAGAAAGCAGGGTATTTCCAGCTGAAAACATGTTTTCAAGGGGGATTAAAATATGACAAAGCAATTTTTTTTTTCCTTAAAATGGGACTGAAAAAGACATGTTTCCTTTTAAAAAAGGGTGTTTTAACAATTTAAACTTAAAGGGATAGACTCAAGAAAAATTTCAAAATTTTAGTTCAGATGGTAATAAATAGTACCAAAAAAAAATTTTTTTGATTCCCGTTTCACAAGTCCCCAAAAAACTTTCAGAACTGTAAAGGGAAAAAAACTATGACTTAGCAATACGTAATCCTTTCATAATGCTCGAAAATGGTTTTTAAAAATTAGGGGCCTCTAGGAAATAGCGTATAAAGGGGAAGAAAAAACAAGAAAAATAAAGTGATATTTAAAAAATTTTCAAAAAATTTGGGTTTTTTAATCACTAGGGAAAAAATTACCTGGTTTTTCTTTCATCCTAGTTTTTTAAATTTTTTTGGAAAACTGAAAAGGGGTGAGAGGGTTGATATGGCTATAAAAGAGCTGAGGGGGAGGCTTTTTTGTTTGCATTGATGGGGGTACTGGGGGTTTTGTGTTTATTTTGGAAAAGCTTTGGGTTTTTGTTTAGTGGGGAAGTGACTGTGGGTTTGTGCTGATGTGGATGATTTTTGGGTTTTTGTGTTTTTTGCAGAAGTCTCCCGGATCTTTTTTTGATGGGGGACGACTGTGGTTTTTTTTGCTTGAAGGGGAAAAAAAGATTTTTTTTTTTCTTGTGTTGTGGATGCGTGGGTTCCCTTTTGTTTTTAAAGTGGATGGCTGTGGGGCTTTTTATTAAAATTAAGTGGGTGGCTGTGGTTCTTGTGTTGATGCAGATACATGGTTGTCCAAAAGTGGAAAGGGGTACAAGGGGGGCCGGGTATTTTGAATACATCTCTGGTCCGTTTTTTCCTTGAGTATTTTTTAAAAAAGTTTAAAGATAAAGCATCAGTATTTGCCCCCTGATTCTGCTTTAAAAGCAGTGTGGGGGTTTTTCTTCATGAAAAAATCTAAAAGCTTCTACCTCACCTCTTCTTTTTACCCCAATTTCCCTTTTTTCAGGGCTTTTTTTTGTTACATTTTTTTTCTAACAGTTTATTTTTAATTTTTCATGCCCTTTTTGAATGCTCTCACATGTCATAAAATTTTTTTCAAAGTCATATTACCTTGACCCCGACTCCTTTCCAAGAAAAAAACAGAGAAATTATTTACAACAAAAGGGCCTGCATTATTATTAAAAAAAAAAATGCAAACCCCAAGGAAATGTACGGGGCTGCAGGACGGGGAAGGGTCGAGGGAAAAAATCGGGGGGCAAAAAAGGGGAGGGATGAAAGTAGGGTATGAGAAGAACGGGGCAGGATATTGTTTGGGGGGGGAGGGTAGCAAGAGATTAGTAAAAGGGCTGGGGGGGATGCTAAAAATCAAACAACAAGTTTTTTGGGGTAAATAAGTTTTGTCAAAAAATAGCGAAAGAGTCCCCAAAAAACCCTTTGACGTCGAAGGGGCCCCAAACCTAATTTTCTCCCCGGGGTCGCAAAATATTCGAAAAAAAAAAAATTATTTTTTTCTTAAAAAATTTATAAAAATTTAAAATTTTTCTGATTGTTTTTGCCCCAAAAAAAAAATTTTTTCCCCCTCATTTCCTACCGAGATATAGAGGGATGAAGTTTTTCAGAAAATAGCCCGGGAATTTGGGAACAAAAGGGGGACTGCCCTCACCCGGTAAACTTATTTTTTTCCTTTTAATTTTAAGGTTTTTGTTTTTTTTACTTAATTTTATTTTTTTCCCTTTCCCAAATAAAACCCCTTTAATTTTGGCCTGTGGGGACCAAATAAGGTGCAATGTACATATATACACTCGTTTTTATACAACACAATAACACCCAAACTTTAAATTTTCAATATATTGTTTTTCCCAAAAATTTTTACAAAAACAAACAATACAAAAAATTGTTTATTTACTATTGCCTATAATATTTTAACCAAAATACAGTCACTGAAAAAATTTCCTAAAAGTTTTTTGCATTTTTGTGGAACCCCGTGAAACAGGGGTGTCTTTACACAGTGGTGTTTTACACCCTTACACATAAAACAGGGTTCATACACATTGGTTTTTTAAACACTCTTACACATAAAACAGGGGTGTCATACACAGTGGTTTTTTAAACACTCCACACATAAAACAGGGTGTCATACACGTGGGTTTTACACTTTTAAAAAAACAAAAAAAATGGTTTTTCATTCCCCTCAGGTGGTGTTTTTCACTCTTAAAACATAAAAAAAAGGGGGTGTCATACCAGGGGGTTTTTTACACTTTTACACATAAAACTTTGGGTGCCCATACCCCGTGGTGTTTTACACTCTCACAAAAAAAAAACATGTTTTTCCCCAAAAAAAACTTTTCCAAAGTGGTGTTTTACACCTCACCCCATAAAACATGGTGTCAAACACAAGGGGTTTTTTACACCTCAACAAAAACCAGTGGTTTGCATTTTTTGTTAAATTTTTTTTTTTTTAAGTCAAAAAAAAAACACCTCGTCGGCATTTTCTTCACAGTTTTAAACGGGCAGTTGTTTTTAAATGTATTTCCTAAAAATGGCCCGTGGTCATCTTTCCCTTTCCCCAAATTTTCCCTTCTTTTCCCTTTTCCTACCTGGAGGCTACCTGGGGGGCTTTTCCACCTCTCTTCCTACATTCCTTCATCTGCCCTTTCATTACTTTTTTCCTTCCCTTTTCATCTACCCTTTCCCCTTAAATTTCCGCCCCCCTTCTTGCTTCGGGGGTTTCTATAAAATAAAACCCAATTTTTAGTCACTAATATTTTCCCATAAAACTTCTATTTTTCACCCTTCAGCAAGCTTGCCCTTGGGGTGCGAGTTTTGGGGGCAAAATAATTTTTTTTGAGTCGGGAGTCGGCAGCTGTAAAAATGACAAAATTGTCTCATTATCACCCCCCCCCTACCGCCTGTAAAAAACAATGGGCCCGGATGCTGTTTCCCCCTTTCCTTTCTATCTAATTACCCTTTCCCCTCATTCAATCCCCTTTCAATCTGTCTCTTTTCTCTCTCTCGGGTCTACCGTCTCACAGGACCCCAAAAATCAACTAAAAAGTGTAAATTACCTAGGAAACCCCAAAAAAACCAGACAAAGGGGAAATACCTGCTTGAAGATGTAAAAAAAACCCGGGAATGATACGTCTTGTGGCCCCCTTTTCTGAGACAGACCCTAGACGGATAGACAGGGAGTTTGGCAACAGACAAATAGAAAAGACAGACAAAAGTTTGTTTTATCGCGTCATCTCCTCCTCCCTCCCCCTCCTCCTTCCCCCCTCCTTCTCCCTCCTTCTCCTTCCCCCCTCCCCCTCCTTCTCCTCCTCCTCCCTCCCTCCTCCTTCCCTTTTCCCCCCCCTCCTTCCCCCTCCTCCTTCCCCCCTCCTTTCCTTTTCCTCCTCCTCCTCCTCCTCCTCCTCCTCCTCCTCCCTCCTCCTCCTCCCCTCCTCCTCCTCCCCTCCTCCTCCTCCTCCTCCTCCCCCTTCCCCCTTCCCCCTTCCCCCTTCCCCCTCCTCCTCCTCCTCCTCCTCCCCATTCCTCCTCCCCCCTCCTCCACCCTCCCCTCCCCCTTTTCCTCCTCCTCCTTTTCCCCCCCTTTCCCCCTTTTCCCCCTTTTCCCCCAACCCCGTTTTCCTTCCTCCCCTTTTTCCTTTTTTTTTTTTTTTTTTTTTTTCCTTTTCCTTTTCCTTTTCCTTTTTCCTTTTTCCCCTTTTTCCTTTTTCCTTTCCCCCTTCCCCCCTTTTCCCCCCCCCCCTCCTTCCCCTTTCCCCTTTCCCCCTCCTCCCCCCTCCTCCTCCCCTCCTTTCCCCCTCCTCCCTCCTTTCCCCCTCTCCCCCCCCCTTTCCCCCCCTTTCCCCCCCCTCCCCCCTCCTCCCCCCCCCTTTCCCCTCCCCCCCTCCTTTCCCCCTCCCCCCTTTCCCCCTCCTTCCCTGGCCTTCCCCCCTCCCCCTCCCCCTCCTTTCCTCCTCCTCCCCCCTTTCCTTCCTCTTTTTCCTCCGTTCCTTTTTTTTTTTTTTGGCTTTTTTCCTTTTCCTTTCTTTTCCTTTTTTTTCTTTCCTTTTTCCTTTTTCCTTTTTCCTTTTTCCCCTTCCTTTTTCCCCCCTCCCCTCCCCTTTCCCCCATTCCCCCTTTTTCCCCCCTCCCCCCGGGGAAAAAAGAAAATTTCTTCCCCCTTCCCTTCCTTCCCCCTTTTAAGCCCCCCCCCCCCTTTTTCCCCTTTTCCCCCTGGTCCCTTTTTTTTTTTTTTTCTTTACCCCCTCCCTTTTTTTTTTTTTTAAAACCCCCCCCCCCCCCCCCCCCCCCTTTTTTTAAAAATGGTTATTCCCCACAATGCACCCCTTGGGGGTCCCTTTAAAAATTTTTTTTTTAGGCACAAAAATGACCAAAAAGGAAAACCCATTCCCTAAAAGGGGGGCCTAACCCCCCAGCTTTCCCCCTTCCCCGCTTTATTTTTAAGCCGCTAGAATTTATGGGGAATAGATACGTTCAAACACGGTAACTCCTATGACGTAAAATAAACGAAAAACCCCGACATTTAAAAAGGGGGGAAAGGATGGTCCATCACAAGAAGGGAAAGGGAAAAGAGAGCAGCAAGCAACGACGTTTTGGAAATTTAAATTTTTCGGGCTCGTTGAAAGTGGGCAGTTTTAACAAAAATTTTGGGGTAAAAACCCATACTGGGGAAAAAGACAATTCTCACAGAGAGGAACAGGTGCCTCCCCTGAGATACCCATTTAGTAAGACGAGTGGGGGGGCCAATGCGAAATGGGGAGAGATCTCCCAAAACCCAAAAAACTGATGACAAAAGAGGGTATAAACCCATACTCGGTTTTAAAAGAATGAAATTTGTTATTGAGCAGAAACCCGACCAACCCTTGTTGCGAATGGGATGAAAATTTGGGGACTAATTTCAGCCAATATCCGGGAATGGAAAAACCACATTAAAAAATGGAAGTTTATGTACGCGACTGCGCAGTAGTGTCTGCCTGTTCATTGCCCCATACGTCAACATGACCAGGGACCCAACAAAAAAACAATATCTTTATGCTTGGTAAAGATACGGCGTAACCAAAGTTGGATATGGAGAACTAGGGGGTGAGGTGTATCAAATTTTCGTATAGCCTGTAAAGCAATAAGGGAGTCTGAAACAACCACAAATGATGACACAGGCATAGATGCAATACGGATAAGTGCTGCAAGAATGGCATACAATTCAGCAGTAAAAATGCTAGCCGAGGATAGTAAATGCCCTTGCACGACACTGTCCGGAAACACTGCTGCGAATCCGATGCCGCTAAAAGACTTAGAGCCATTTGTGTACACTGTGATGGCATGAGAATGAGAGTGGAAGTGGTCAAGAAAAAGAGAGCAGGAAGCTACCGTAGGCAGTTGGGCTTTCACGCAAGGGAGTGAGAAAGAACAGATTCGAACAGCTAGAGCTTCCCAGGGGGGCAGGGAAAAGTTAGATGCTACATGACCATAGAAAGGTGGTAACTGAAGGGAAGACAAGAGCGAATATAGGTGAAGGGAAAAGATGGAGTAAATAGGGGCGATGAACAAATAAAGAATGTCTACTAACATTGGTGACTATTCTATATATGGAAGGATTGCGGAGATCACTGAGAACAAACATAGTAGCGAAGGTAATGGGCATCACGGCAATTGGACAAGGATGGAATATTAGCTTCTGCATGGAGGCTCTCAACAGGGGAAGAGTGAAAAGCACCAAGACATAAATGTAATCCCTGGTGATGGATGGGATTAAGGCTAGAGTGAGTAGCAGGAGAGGCTGCTGAATAGACCTGGTCACCATAATCGAGTTTTGATAAAATGAGGGCTGAATGTAGGTGAAGGAGAGTTCGACGATCAGCTCCCCATGAAAGATGAGCAAGGGTTTTAAGAAGGTTCAGCCGGCTGTGACAAGTTGTCTTCAGAGAGGTAATGTGAGGGTTTCCAGGATAACCTACGGTCAAAGAGAAAGCCTAGAAACCTGACCGCATCACGTTCAGGGATACGTGAGCCATAGAGGTACAAAGGATGATCAGAGATGACAGAACATCTTGTGAAAGTAATTTGGTGAGCTTCAGTACTGGAAAATTTAAACATGGTTGACTGCATGCTGGAGAGAAACTGTAATGAGGTGACAGTCAGTGCATGCACAAGCAATAGCGACGTAATCAACATAGAGTGATGACCAAATATTGGATGGAAGAATAAAGGCCAAATCATTTATAGCAAGGAGAAAAAGTGTTGTGCTCAGAACACATCCCAGGGGAACACCTTCAGTTTGGACAAAGTCCTGGGAGAGCATATTATTAACCTGAACACTGAAATGTCTGTCAGTTAAGAAGTTCTTAAGGAAGGATGGAGATTGCCTTGGAGGCCTAAGGAGAAAAGGCCTGCATTTATGATTAATTGGGTCACTTCATCTCATGGCATCTTTACATGTAAAAGTGCATCTGCAGTGTTAAATTTTAGCCAAAACAGGCATGCCAGTCTCAAAGTTGTTATTCACTGCTGCAATGAGTTTTCCATTGCCTTGTGTGTGTATGTGGTACCACTTAAATGTTTCAACAACTCCTTGATCCAGTCGCTGTATCAAAAATGGTGTACTGGTAGCAAAAAAAACTACTTTAACATTTGGGTCCACAGAAGCAAGATTTGAGAGAAAACAGAATTACAAGAGGGGAAAAACCCTATACAAGACTCTTTTTGGGCCCCTCTTTTTTAATCAGGTTAGAAATTCACTTGTACCAGCCAAAAAACAGGGGCCCCAGTCATCCATGCTCCTTGTTAAACACCAAAAAACAGGCAACATGTCATGTGGGTTTTTTGATACTGGATAGGGAAGAATACTACTGGGTGGTAGGCGTAAATATATAAAGGGGAAATAAGGAAAAGCGCCAACAGCCGCCTGCCTCTCTCTCTCTCTATCTTGACTGACCCATATGCCCACGGGGAGGTGGTTGAAATCCTCTATGGTCAGCACATATAATACGTCAAGATTTACACAGACATTGGGGAGTGAGTCCCTCTACGGGACACTGTTACTGTAACTGGGACACACTGAGAGCTCGGCGCGCTA
>NW_026466958.1:0-13423 GCF_026875155.1 Cherax quadricarinatus
CCCAATTTTCAAACTGTGTTTCTGGAAATCATTCCTAACCTGAGTGTTGGAAACTTGAACTTATTTTCTCATAGACACTAGTGTTACAAGAAGAAATGTACAGGAGTGGTAAAGGTAACTGCAGGCCAATCTGTGTAGTGAAAAGGGAGAGTTAAAGCATCAGCCGAGTTGCTATACATCAACTATCAATCACACACTGGCCATGTCCAGCACCTGCCCACCAAACTTTATAATGTATTTAACTTATCTTCAGTCCTTGACCAATCTCTACCAAACAAACACCCTCCAAACTTGCATAAAATGAACATGCCCAAAATATCTCTGACTTTGGTGAAAACTAGCACAACAAATAATAACATAGAATTCAATTTCAATAAATTGCAAATATTAAATCTAGAATTCTTGACCAATCTCTATCCAACTAATATGATTATAAAATAAGCATACACAAAATATGAATGCATTTGGTGAGAAAACAGAAAAGGTGATATACGTACGGTCTAAGAATAATTTCTGTTTGTTTATGATGTTCATATCTGAAGACAAGTTCTTTGGTTCCAAAGTACCCTGTATATAAGTACAGATACTCATAAATCTGGGGTCTTTGGTATGGACTATCAGCACATATTTCTCTCCTCTACTCCAGAGACTACCATATATCATAGACTAAAGTATCAGCTTCCAGGCAAACACTGCTGTAAGTTTTCTGAAAGAATTAGGTTGCAGGCTTATTGACATTAGAACTTGTCACCTTTAGCTTGCATTATGTGAATGTGCTTCATTAATGTTTATAAAATTAATTAAAAACTAAGAAATTGTGCATATCCCAGCATGTGTGACATAATGAATTAATAAGAAAGTAACCAAAATAAATACATATGGTGTTCAGCTAATGATTAAGCAAAGTAGGAACAGAGTAAAATTTGAAAATTTCCCAACAAAACATAGAACAATTACTGTTATTAATATTAAAGCACACAAGTTCCTTAGACTGACATTGAGTAAGTAATACAGACACACAATAAATGTAGGGTGGAACCTCGAGTTTCGGCCGTAATCCGTTCCAGAAGCTCGGCCGAAACTCAAATTGTTCGAAAGTCGAAGCAATATTTCCCATGAGAAATAATGTAAATCTAGTTAATCCATTCCAGACACCCAAAAATATTAAAAAATTTTTTTTCTTTTTAAAGAACATAGTTTTAAAAAACACAAAACAATTATAAATACATATAGTACTTAAATGACTAATGAAATAAATAAATAAATATTTAAAATCGCATTTACATAACTATAATTCTATCGTGTTTCTCACTTTCTTTACCAAAGGGCTGGCACTAGGAAGTTTTTTGGGGCCCATGGTTAATTATGCAGCAGTCGCACTCGATCAACAAGCACAAAAAAAAATGAATTATTGTGAAATGTTTGGATGAACGCACAGGGTAATGTTCACTCGAGGAGAAACAAAGCCAGACTGACTCACAATGCGCGCGTGGATGCTTTGTGTGAGCGTGGCCAAAACAAGGTACTGCTCGAAACTTGACAAAATTTAGGCGAAAAAATTGACCGAAACTCAAAATGGCCAAAACTTGAGGTTCCACTGTATTGATAAATATGTCTCCCCCCAGAAAATGACTTATCAGACAACCTAGCCATGGGTGTATCTGATGATGAAATGCTTGCAGATAAATCAGAGCTTGCAGGCCTTTTAACAGGTTTTGCATTTGTCATCTTGTTTGCACAATAAAAAGTTTGATTATGCATGTAAAAGTGGGAAGGGTGTAGTGATGGTAACTGCATGCCCAGGATGCAGTAGAAACAAAGATTTTTGTGATAAATAGTTTTGAAAACCGACAAGTTGAAGATTGAGACACTTATGCAACATATGGGAATCTTTACTGAAGAAATGTTTCACCACACAGTGGCTTCATCAATCCAATACAAAGCAGAAAGGTGTAAGAAGTAGAGGAGTTTGAGGTAATCAGTCCCTCAATCAGCTGAGGGACTGATTATCTCAAACTCCTCCACTCCTTACACCTTTCTGCTTTGTACTGGGCTGATGAAGCCAATGTGTGGCAAAACGTTTCAGAAAGATTTTTGTAAGGGGTAGCAGTTACCTGGATGTATGGAAGGAAGGGTTGCAGTGAGACAGAGTGTAAGCCAGGGTCATTGATATGACAGGGATAGTAGTATATAAGTGCATGCCAGGGCCACTAGTGTGGAAGGTAAAGTTGTGGTTATTATAGCAGGGGTCAGTATGTGTGTACTCACCTATTTATACCCATCTGTTTGTGGATGCAGGAGTCAATTCTCGATCCTGACCCTACCTCTTTAATTTTCCACTCTCTCCAGATCAGTCCCTCTCAGCCTTGTGGGTCCTATCGTAGAGCCTACCTCCATCATTTCCTCACGAAAATCATTCCACTTCCAGACCATGCTGCTGATAGTGAAGAAAAAATGCACTTCCTAACATCAGTGTGATTCATCTGTGGCTATCATCCAGGGGCTTCCCAGAATTCTCATTTTCTCACCTCTCAAATAGCTTTTTCCTGAGTATTTTGTATGTTATCGTGTCCTCCACTGGTTCTTTCCTCTAAAGTTAGGTTTAATTTTATTAACCTCCCATCATAGCTCATGCCCTTTAGTTCAGGAACACAGCTTGTTGCATGCTTCAGCATGTTCTCCAGTTTCTTTAACATGTTTTTTTTGCAGGTGTACATTCCATACTGATGGTGCATACTGCAAGATGGGCCTAACACATATTGTACAAAAAGCCCAGAATGACTGTTGATATTCCTGAAGACTACTCTTACATATGCCAGATGAGCATTGGCTGTGGAGGTTACTCAGCTGATGTGAGCTACTGACGTTATACTGGGCATTACTCTCAACCCTAGTTTATCCTCTTTAAGTGAAGTCTGCAGCCTCTCTTCCCCTAGTCTATACCATTTCCAGTCTTCTTGCTCCCCCAATCTTTATGACCTTGTATTTACTATAGTTAAATTCAAGCAACCATTTATCTGACTACTCTTGCAATTTATCTGGATCCCTTTGGAGCCTTTCCTTGTCCTCATGTTTTTATTCTCATTAGTTTTACATCATGAACAAACAGGGATATATCTGAATCAACCCCATTTGGAAGGTAATTCACACAAATCAGAAACAGCATTTGTCTTCATACCAATCCTTGCAGAACCCTGCCAGCTACTCTTCTCCATTCTGTTGTCTTTTTCCTGACGGTCACTCTTTGCTTCCTTTCCCTAAGATACTCTTTTGAACCACTAAGTATGTTTCTTGTCACTCCCGCCTAAACCCTAGGATTTTGGCCCAGCCTCTTGTGAGTGCAGTAATACCTTCCTGAAGTCTAAAAATAAAAAATGGAATCTGCCCCTCTCTCTCTCTCGTTTCACATGTTACTTTGTCGTAGAACTTCAAGTTAACAAGATAAAACTGCCATCCTTAAACTTATGCTGGTTACTGTTTATGAAATCACTTCTCTAAGTGTTCTACCACTCTCTGATAAGATTCTCCATTACTATGCAAGGCATGCATGTCAGAGAAGCTGGTCTGTAGTTTAATGCCTCCTGTCTGTGTCTTCCAAACCTCTGACTTATTATAGACCATATTATAATTATAATCATAGACCATAGCTAGTGATTTAGACTGCTTTTGCACCCTCTCACAGAATTCATGGTGACAGGTCCCATTGCCTTTTGATGTACCCATCAAAAATTTCTTTATCTCTTCTCATTGTTTGGAAGACATCCAGTACTTGTCAGTGCCTGCTGTTCCTTAGTCTCTCTGGTATTGCCCCAGTTGCTACTGAAAAGACAAACTTCAAACTGTTTTCTCAACACTTCAGGTTTCCTTGCTGATGTTCATGAGCTCTCCTCCTTCCTTTCTCAAGTTAAATTACCTGATCCTTCACTGTTGTCTTTCTTCTGATGTGGCTTTGAAGTAATTTTGGTTCAGACTTTGCCTTTGCTACTGCCATTCTCAAACTGTTCCTCAATCAAACTAGCATAATGTTTCTGGCCAGTCTGCTCACTCTGTTCTTGTCTATCCTTTTCCTTGTATTTTTTCCCTTTCTTACACTCCCTCTTTGTCTCATGGGCCCTACCATACCTGCTCTTAAAACCATTATCCCAATTCCTGACCACTCTGATGTATAAATACTTGCTGATATCTCCATGACTCATCTGTCTTTAACTTCCATCTGTGTTGCAATTTTTCAAAAAGAAAATAATTTTATCTTCTCAAAATGATAATTTTTTTTTCTGAAAGTAATGACACCAAAAATGACAAATTTGATGGAAAACTAATGAAATTACGCATTTGCAAATTGACAGTCTGGATGCAATTTACACAATGGTGATTTTGGCCATTTTTAGGCCATTTCCATTGCTCAAACCAACCCAAGTCCTGGTTAATTTCCTAGTATTCCTTCCATTCTATCAAGTGAGCATAAGAAGCTGCTTATCCATCTATCAGAACCATCCTATAAATTGACCAAAGTCAGTAATTCTACACAAAATCAAATAAATTACAATTTAAAGCAGTCCAAAAGAAACACTGTAGGCATTCCAGTGTTGTGTGTACACGTGTGAGAAGAGAGATGTGGTGTAACCAAATATGGTATTAACTTTTTTCATTTATGTGAAACATATACTGTATGCATGGACAATATATAGCAGTTAATTCCTAGCTATTTTTATTTAACCTCAACTGATTTTCTAGAAATTAGGAACAAGTCTGTTTATGTGATACTGTATTATTTAGTTATTGCATTCCATCATGGCAATAAATGATTTTTGGTAATCTGAGAACCACCATATTGTATGATGTATTATACTAATTTCAAGAAAATCAGTTAGGGTTATGTAGAAATATACACAACTAAATCAATGACATGAACCTTTTATTTAATAATGATAGCTAATTAGTTAGGTAGTAGGTTGGTAGACAGCAACTACCCAGGGAGGTACTACTGTCCTGCCAAGTGAGTGTAAAACAGAAGCCTGTAATTGTTTTACGTGACGGTAGGATTGCTAGTGTCTTTTCTGTCTCAAACGTGCAAGATTTCAGGTACATCTTGTTATTTCTACTTACACTTAGGTCACACTACACATGCATGTACAACCAAATATATACACATGCCCCTCTGGGTTTTCTTCTATTTTCTTACTAGTTCTTGTTCTTGTTTATTTCTTCTTATCTCCATGAGGAAGTGGAACAGAATTCTTCCTCCGTAAGCCATGCATGTTTAAGAGGCAACTAAAATGCCGGGGGCAAGGGGCTAGTAACCCCTTCTCCTGTATAAATTACTAAATTTAAAAAGAGAAACTTTTAATTTTATATTTGGACCACCCGGGCCTAGTTGGGATACGGACGGTTTGTTTAAAGAAGCTAATTAGTGTATCTAGAGTTAAAAAATACAAAAAGGGCAGAATATTTTAATTCCTTCGAAGGAAAACAAGTCCAATTTTATATTTTATATCTAGCAAAAAAAGCTATTTATTTTTTAAATAATGGCCATTTTCCACTAAGGTAGGTTGACAAAAAAAAAAAAAAAAAATTTAACACATTGGCCGTCTTCCACCGAGCAAGGGTGACCCAAAAAAACACTTTCACCATCATTTACACACAATCACTGTCTTAAGAACATAAAGAAGGAGCACTTTGCAGAGGCTCTCTGATATAACAGTTTAGATGTCACTCCAAACAGCCAATACCCCAGGCATTGTACTTCCCACTTCCAGGACTCATGTCTGGCTAACTGGTTTCCCTGAATCCTTTCACAAAATATTACCCTGCTCATACTCCAACAGCTTGTCAGGTCCCAAAAACCATTCGTCTCCATTCACTCCTATCTAACACACTCACACATACCTGCTGTATGTCCAAGCCCCTTGCACACAAAACCTCTTTTACCCCCTCCCTCCATCCTTTCCTAGGACAACTCATCCCCTTCTTCCCCTCCACTACAGATTATGCATCCAAGTCATCCTATTTTGCTCCATCTCCTCTAAATAGCCAAACCACCTTAACGACCCCTCTTCAGCCCTCTGAATAATAATTTTTAGTAACTCCACATCTCCTAATTTCCACACTACAAATTCTCTGCATAATATTTACACAACACATTGCCCTTAGACATGACATCACTGCCTCCAGCCTCCTCCTTGCTGCAGCATTTACCCTCACATATTCAACAGCTGTTGTCTTGTAAATATACAAAAGTCAAAAGTAATGTATAAATTAAAACATCAACCAGAGGCTTAAATATATTTATAATAAAGAGCTGCAATATATTCCATTACAGTTCTGAAATACAGGATGCAACCAAGTCCTACTCTATAATCCTCCAGTACAGCATTTCCATGAGAGTTTAAGGTTTCAGTCTTATGACAAAAGGAAAAACTCAGGTAAATACATGTAGCCAATATTTATCATGGTAAAATGACGTGTCATTTCTTCTGATAATTAATCTCGGGGGCATGATCTACCTTCAAGAACAGCAGCAGATGAAAAAAATCTATACAAATAGAGAAAATTCATAACTGCTACATTTACAATGCTGTTTACATGCACTACATGAGGGCAGAAAGCATGTTAAAAGTTTCTAATGTTAGTCAACACATTCTTCAATAGTTTATTACTCTTCACATAATTCATTAGAAAATAATGTTGACTATTCCATCAAACTGACCAAGTATTTCAGTTACAGGTTTTAAATAGTTATTAATAACCAGATGTTTTGGCTTTTGCTATATACAACAAGCTGCACCCAATGCTTGTGACCCGTGCAAGACACCACAAGTCATATCAGCCCTAAAATATTAAAAAAGCAATAAAATAAGAAGTCATAAGTCTAATCATAATTTTGCAAGATTAGATATCACACCGTGTTGGTCATTTAATGAATGAACAATTACATCATTACTACTCCACTAACATTGTCATCTAATGCCAGTGTGGCACTGAATTCAATATAAATTACAATACTTAATTTTGCCTACAGATGAGGGGTTTAAAGATTATGGTTTAAGGATGAAAAGATGAATGAAAAATGTCACATTTGATGAAACCTGATTGGCAGAATGGTGTAATACCACATTGAAAAAGAATTAAATAGTCAGAGAGATTCTGTACAATAGTAATTGGAATATTCTAATGTAAATAATTTTGTCCTAGCACTGAGTCACTAGATGCAAATAACATATGGGAAGCAAATAAAGGTACAGATACTTATAATTTCCACCGCTGAAAAAGCAAACATACTTTTTTTTTCATTTCATATGTATACATTAAAGACCTTTTTTGTAATATTTTATAACAATAAGTACGCAAAACAAAATATAGTATTTCATTTATCAGTCAGGATAACTACACCTCCCCCTGGACACAGAAATGCTGCAGTTTATTTAGACAACACATAATTTGGTGAGTTATGCTCATTAAACCAAAAAATGACAAAATTTGTAACCATTATTTCTGAAGATTAGATAAAATGTTGAATATTGTACTGTATTCAAATCAGTCACAGTGACATAGCTATCATGCACTTCAATATGCAGTGAGGTATGAAAATAAATACAGGAAAAGTGATTGCCCTGCAATGAGAGCAATAATCAATACTATATTACAAAACTAGTCCTCTCCTGTTTTTTGCATTTTCCAAAAAAGGTAAAGACAATATGTACAAAACAAACAAAGGCCCTATCCAAAAAGTTTTCCATACTATGTATCTTTCATGACCACACACTAAAACATTAGCTTGTATTTATTTTTCCTGTGGAATACATTTTCATCCAGATGTTGTGGTAATTTTAACTTGCATTCCTAGAGGTTCCAGTAAGTAACATAGCACACTGACTGTTAAGAATTTCAGTAACTCTGAGTTAACAGTTTGCCATGAGGGAAATATTTTTATACCAAGAGCACATCAAAGTTGAAGATCTCACCTAGTTCTTAATATCAAGTAATACTGTATGCAGGAGCACATTCATCACGTTTTCGTTTTCTGGCCTTATCATAATAAAGAGGATGCCCACAGGGTACATTGCACCTATCAGAGTAATGTTTAGTTGATGCCTCAAGCATATAATAATCTTATACACAATGAAGAACTTGGACAAGAATAATAAAGTGAAAAATGATGACAGCTAGTTAAGGCATCAATATCTTACAGCTTATAAAATATAAAGGAGAACCAGCTCATTCTTCAGATGTCAGAGTTCAAGATTTTTTCCATGTATATATCTTCAAAGATGATCAAGCAACCATAATAATCAAATTATTTTTTATGAAATACATGATTGGCACTTACCAGAACTGTTTTTGAATGATGCAGTATAATTCGGCTTAATGAAACTTATTCATAAGTCATAACTTGTCTCTTGCTAAAGCCGCTGATGAATTATATGTAATGTTATGGCCTATTAACTGAAAGAAAAGCTCACAGAGCTAAACTGTGTAATGTGCATCCAGTAGCATATACTGCTCTCATTATAACAAAACTAAATTACTAACTTTCAATGCTAAAGAAAATTAAAGCAATAAATATTTCAGTAATGCCTCATCATTAATATAGTGATAGCTTATCTGTCTTCCGGTTTTCTTTTAATCAGAAAGTCCATTATATGTAAGTTATTTCCCATATTTTCAGTACAGAGTGGTATATGCAGAACTTTCTCCCAAAACTTCTAGTTACCATCTTTAAACCTTCATGTATTCAAGACACAAATAATGCTCAAATCCTTTTTTAAAAAAAATTTTCATGCAGCTATACGGTGGTGAACCATGTTTAAAATTTGGAGTCAAATCTTACAGATATTTCTAGTGCTGATTAATAGGGGTGTTAGTCAAATTATTTTTTTTCCTGGTTTTGCATAATGCAATGACACCAACCTACTCAGTAAGCCCAGCAACAACTTGAAAGCTCATATCACTGGATCCCATCTGTTTTAAAGAATGTCATTTCATTAGAGGTGGATAAAGTTTAACAATGAACTGGATTATATTTTTTTATCAGTGATTATTCATCAATTTTGTACAGGTATCATATAACAATGATATACTATTGTGCATGTCCACTTAAGCCACTAACAAAATACATAAATTTTAACTGGAATATATTAATTGATGCAAAAAAACTGGAGTGCCAACTGCAGCTTGGCTGTTCCATGACTAAAACAGATTTATGATTAATATAATAAAAACAGATTTATGATTAAATATAAAATATTATGTAAATATTTTTTTTATTAAATTTAGTCATACTGGGGGTAGAGTAAAATAATCCACATCAAAATAGCCATCTATATCAATGCACATACCTGGTACTATCCAAACTGTGAAATGAATCTCATGAGTTTCATCTTCCAAAAATGCAAAAGAAATGCATGAAAAAAATTCAACAAAAATGTATATACTACATTTTGAGATGAAATATTATAGCTCTGGCTGCCAAATTAATATCTTCAAGGGGAAACCGCTCTACATACCAAGCTCATTTTCTTGCAATAGAAAAAGTCTAAATTTTTAATACAGGAAATACTAGATAAGATAAATCACTCATTAATTAAAAAATAATTAAAGCCTACTTTTCTTAAATAATATAATTTAATAATTTTTATAGCTTATGTCTGCAAGTTTCCTTTTAACAGATATATATTTTGTGTATAAGCTACTTCCAATGCTTACAAAAGGATAGTACACACACAACTTTTCCTAAGACATTTGGTGCTGTTGAGCAAGTTGCTGTTCAAAATTTACAAGTTCTGTTTCGTTCAAACAGAAAATTTTAAAAAATACTCACTTTTACTGATCATCTTTGGTCATGAATAAAACTTCTGGCTCTGTGTGAAGAATAATTTAACAGAATAGTAACCAAATTTTGGGAATAAGAGATTCTCCAAAACTGAAGAGTGATGCAGTCCTTCTGACATCAAATACATGTAATAAAAAAATACATCCTACACAGCTCATCTGACCTTGTGCTTGCCTTCTGTCTTACTCTTTCAAGACACTCTTTACAGTGAAAGAGGTATGTAGGCATTTATTAAAACACCAAATAGTGTCCCAAGACAAGCATGCTGAGAGCAATACATAGCAAATACACTTTAGTACACTTGCAAAAATCTTGACCAAATAATGTGCTTGTGAAACATCATCCAGTAACATGATTCAGTGAATATGAAGTAATGGATCACCTTCCTTCATTTTTTTTTCTTCTTTGGCTCTGGGGTATCTGGTTCATCCAGCGTGTCCATGGCATCAAAAGCATAGTCTGTCAACCACTTTTCTAGCAACTGTTCGAAGAAGTCCTCCAAGATCTTAGCATTCTGGTATATTTCTGTGTCTTTCTGTAAACGTTGTAGGGAGATTAAATAAGTTACATAAAAATAGATAATATTCATGACAGGTTAGAATGTATGAATAAAATCAAGGCATATTTTATATGGTATTCCAGTTTGTTTTAGTGTCTGAGGGAAAAGTGACAAAGGAGTGAATTAACCTTTTCAGGGTCCAGAGGCCAAATTTCAAAGGGTGCACCAGTGTCCAGAATTTTCAAAAAAAAAATTTGTTATTTCTTCTTATGAAATGGTAGAGAATCTTTTTCTGAAGGTAATAAAACAAAAAGTACGAAATTTGATGGAAAATTGACGAAATTCTGCTCGCGAATTTTAATGTGTCAGCAATATTCAAGCATCGGCAATTTTACTGACTTTGACTCCCATTTTAGGCCAATTACATTATTCCAGTCGACCAAATTCTTAGCTATTTCACTAGTATTACTTCTATTCTATCGACTGAGCACAAGAAATCGCTCAGTCAACTGTTCAACTACAAAATAAAGTGATCGGAAATTGGTAATTTGGCCAATTTAACACAAAGTTCAAAATACAGTGGACCCCGGTTTACGATATTTTTCATTCCAGAAGTAGTTCAGGTACCAGTAATGACCGAATTTGTTCCCATAAGGAATATTGTGAATTAGATTAGTCCATTTCAGACCCCAAACATACACGTACAAATGCACTTACATAAATACACTTAAATAATTGGTCGCATTGGGAGGTGATCATAAAGCGGGGGTCCACTGTATTCCATTTCAAAATAGGGTCCAAAATAAACAATGCAGGCATTCCTGGCACTAAACTAACATTTCTCTGCTCTTTAGTTATGTTTTTCAGGCTTTACAAATGAATTCCATTTTGATTTTTGTTTCACATAATGAATTTTTATTCAAAAAAAAAAATAAAAGATTTACTGTTATGCAATATTGTAATAATTGTATAAATATCATCCTCACATTTGGAATGTATATTAGACCCACCAGCTGGCGTGTATTAGACATGTGAGGTCGTTTGCTTACTCTTGAACATCGACAAAAATTTAACATTTCCGCTACTTTGAGCTCAGTTTTCAAGCCATTTCCAGTACTAAAACCAATCAAAATCATCTCCATTTCTGTAATATGTCTTCCATTCTATCAAATGAGACAAAGAAATCGCAAATACAACTATAAAAAACATACGAAAAAACACTGCAAAGTCGCTGTTTTAATCGAAAATCACGGTTTCAGTTTTTTTTTTATCTCATTATACACTGTGTGCTGCAAGGATTGTTTTATGTGGTGCACACATACCACATAGATGTATTCTCTCATACTAGGCCCAAATTTACCACTCACAGCTTATCAGAGTGAGCTGAGCTCATGGCGTAGATCTACAGTTTGGACCCTGAACATAAAGCCATAGATCTACGGGACGGTCCCTGAAAGGGTTAAAAGAAAAAAATATGCATTTTAAATTAATAAAGAAACAAGGTGATCTTATAATATATGATTGGGAAAGAGTAGGTGAATCAGTCTTTCACAGTAAGGATACTATTTTTTAACTCTCTTTCGATGACTGCCACTTTGAACTATGTCATTGTGGTCAGGGGTTCCCTCACGTAGTTCTACGTCATGAGCTCAGTTTCATTCAGATATGCTATGAGTGGTAAATTTTACCTAGATTTGAGAGAATGGGTCTGTGCCATGAGTGTGCACAGCATAAAAGAATCCTGCCCCACACGGTGCATGATAGGTTTAAAGTGTGGTATGGTTTAAAGTAGCAACTTTCAGGCATTTTCTTGATGGCTTTTAGAGTTTTATTGGCTGTTATTTGGTGTCTTGAACGGATCAGAAGATATACTACTGAAAAAGAGATTATTTTAGTTGGTTTCAGGAGAAGTAGCAGCCTGATATTGATCTCAAAGTAATGGAAATATTAAATTTTTGCCTATTTTCCTGAGGACTGGTAAGGCCTCCTTACACCTCCTAGTCTGTTTTATGGGCTTTTAATAGGTTTGACTCAATTATTGGGACACAGTAAGCCATGATCAATCATTCCTGGTTATATTTTTATTATCTGAGAGATAGAGCAAATTTGTTTTTGTGTGATTATGAATTCAACATGAAAATACCAATACAACATGCAAATGTCACAGTAGCTTTAAATTTATAAACCTTCTGAAGAACATTAAAAAAATTATTAAATTTATTTTTTCATAAATCTTTAAGGCTACTTACTGGGTTGAACTCATAACAATTTCTGAAGATTAATCGGATGTCACGTACAAAGTCTTCAAGACCCTCATAATGATGAGGGCTGTCTGGTACAAGTTTTCGCTTTACAATTTCAAGAGCCATGGGGTTTTTGATGACTTAGTAGTATTCTGTCAACTGGTGGAAAAATATTATCATTTTGAGACTTGTAAGAAAAGAATAGTAGTACAAAACATATTTGCAGTCACACCTTACCTACCTAAAAGGTTACAATGTGGGAAGGTACCTATCTACTTACCTCTGAGGCTACTGCATGAGAAGCATTTATCTACCTCTGAAGCTACTGTGTGGGGAAGGCACCATACCTCTGGGGCTACTGTGTGGGGAAGGCACTTTACCTTCGGGGCTACTGTGTGGGAAAGGCACCATACCTCTGGGGCTAACTGTTGTGAGGATAGCAACTTAACCTCTTGGGTTACAGTGTGGGGATGGCACCTCACCTATGGGCTACTGCATGGAAAAGGCACCGTGTGGGGAAGGCACCTTACCTCTGGAGCTACTGTGTGGGAAAGGCACCTTACCTCGGGGGGTACCATGTGGGGAAGGCACCTTACTTCTGGAGCTATGTGGGGAAGGCACCTTACCTCTGAGGCTGTGTGGGGAGGGCACCTTACCTCTGAGGCTGTGGGGGGAGGGCACCTTTAAACCCCTGGAGCTGTTTGGGGAAGGCATCTTACCTCTGAGGCTACTGTGTGGAAAGGCACCTTAACCCCTGGGGCTACTGTGTGGGGGGAAAGGGAACCTAACCTCTTGGTTTATTTGGTGTGGGGAAAGCAACCTAACCTCTGGGGTTACTATGTGAAGAAGGCA
>NW_026466959.1:5000-13168 GCF_026875155.1 Cherax quadricarinatus
ATCCCCGGGCCCCTTTCATACCTCTGTAATCTTTTAAAAACCTTTGTAACTTGTCAGATTGTGACAGACTTTCCTGAGTTCATTACCTTTGAAATTGTGAGTTCTTACCTTTGTAAATTGTGAGTTCATTCCCTTTGTAAATTGTGAGTTCATTACCTCTGTAACTTGCTCATATCAAAACTTTGGAGTCCTCCCGGCCCAAATTTATGTACCTCTGTAATTTTTGCTACCGCCCACGGGAGGGGTTTGGGTGCATAATAAACATATTAAACAAAACTATCAAACTAAAGACAAAAATTTTTGAGTTTGGTATAGTCGGGTAAGAAATAGACTGCTGATGTCAGAATGAAAAAGCGGGGATGTCCTACCATTAAAAAACCAAAAAGGGGTTTTGAAAATTTCAAAAAGTTATTGGTTTAAAGAAGATGTAGCTCAAATGGTGCCAATAGAGTGAATTAAATGAACTAGGGGAAAAATTGGGAGGTACAAGTGTTTAAATGCAAAAAATTATATAAATTTAAAAAAAGGTGGGTTACAGTAAATCTTTATGCACCTTATCAAAAGATTGGAGATTTTGGAGACTTTCAACAATTTTTGTACCAAGAGGAAAAAAAATAATTTTTGGGGACCTAAAAAGATAGAAAATTTGGATTTCCCCAAGGGGTAAATTCAGATCCTCAAATTTAATTAAAAACGAAAGGGGGGGGTTTGAAAAAAAAAAAAAATAAATAGATGACTACATTGCAGGACAAGCATTTGCTAGACCTCAAAAGCGAGTTTTTAGTGAGAAAAAAGGTAGTACTAATGCAAAGGAGTCAGTGGGGAAACAGAGTATGGGTTAGATTAAGACTAGTGCATGCAGCAGAAATTTGTAATCCGAGGGTGAACCTGATGGGCGAGGAAAAGTTAGCATACAAGGTTTTAAATGTAGAAAAGGGGAGAGAGAGAAAAAAAGGTTAAAAAGGAACCCCATGCAAAATGTGAACAGGATGGAGAAGACCAAAGCAAATTTTGGGAGAGAGTAACAAGTTTTAACCCTTAAACGGGCCAAATAGATCGACGTCAAATCCGTAGTGCTCCAAAAGTAATCTATGTTTTTTTTTTTCATATTTTTAAAAATAAAAAAAAAAAAGTAGATAAAAATTTTTACAATTTTTAAAAGTAAAAAAAAAAGCATTTTTTACATACTTTCAAATGTTTAAAAAAAATAATAGTTTGAAGCGTTTTAAGGTTAAGAAAAACCCGAGGGGAAACTCAACTTGGCTATTAAAAAAAAAAAAAGAGAATAGATAACATACAAAAACATATTTTCAGAGTTAGAGATTTATGAAGTTAGTTGTAGATATCAGGCCCTCAACAAAGGTTCTCAAGACACCAGGTATGGCCCCATGATCCAAGGAATGGGACTTCCTCTTCCTTGGATTGAAACAAGCCTTCCATTTCTCCCAAGAGCTGTATGACTCCTACAGGTCAAAAACAGATGTAAAAAAGGGCAAAATCACAAAAGAGACAAAGAAAAAAATATACAAGTGCTGAACATTTTTGTAGGAAAAAATTATTACGGGATGCATAAACAGGAATGTATCAGAGTACAGTGGTGGTGACACTTGTATGGATGTGAATTTTAATGTTGCAGTGAGGGGGACTGTGAAAGTGTTTGGGCAGAAATTTATGCAAATTGAATGTTAGAGCATAAGGAACAAAGAATTAGAAGACAGTGTGGCTATCTTAATGGTGACCCTTGTCAGTTTAGTGCTTTATAATAATATCCAAAAGGGTGTAATTCAAATAACGGGTTTAGTTGAGATATTGAGCAAATAAAAAACCTCTCCATTGTAAAAAAAATTTTGCTATAACTGCCACTAATAGGGTACAAGTCCACAAGATGTACAGTACACTTTAGTCTGATGTACATCAACTATTATGGAAATGCCAACCACAAACTGTAACTTGAAACATTGGTAATGAAATTAACAAACAGGAGAAGCTAAGTTTTTAAACAATGTTTACATATTTTGTCAATACTTACAAATGTCTAGCCTGAAACAATTCAACCTCTCCCATAAAGTCCCAAAAGTTCCCAAACATTACAAAAATTATAAGAGGCTAATTTACAAATATACTGTTAGAGAAATTTAGTTAAGCATTCTTGAGGCATCACTATAAAACCCATATTAAAAATGCTGAAAATTGAATCACAAACTTCTTGGGACTCCAAATTCAACTAACACAAATTATGACACATTGGTACAAGGAAAATTTTTAAGTGGTCTATAAAATCACCCAAAAATGAAGCCCCCTCAAACACTGATGAAAACTAGTTCTAAGAGCAGCTGAGAAAACTTTTGAGATACAATATCTGAAAATATTAAATTCAAACAAAAAGAAAAAAAAAATTCCAAAG
This sequence comes from Cherax quadricarinatus, assembly GCF_026875155.1. Taxonomy (NCBI): domain Eukaryota; kingdom Metazoa; phylum Arthropoda; class Malacostraca; order Decapoda; family Parastacidae; genus Cherax; species Cherax quadricarinatus. Next base: position 7,405 of record NW_026466959.1, read on the forward strand.
TAGCCACCAGTGGGCTATACCTTCCAATATATTCACAAATAACATATTAAAGAAAAACCTACATAGGTGCTTTTTAGAAAACATCCATCTGGAAATAAGCCAGAAATAAAACATTTTAAGGAGAAACCTCTACAGAATACGATATAATGTAACACGATACAAACTGCCAGCTATTTTTAAAAAACCTCGAATACTAGAAAACTAACGCAAGCTGGTCAGATGCCTTTCAGTATTACTAGATACTATTTGCACCATTTTTAGACTTTACAAATAATTTCAATACACTGCTGACTTGATTGTATAAAAGAAAAAACTTAAAATTCTTTCCCGAATAATTTTTGTACATTTGCTATAGCATTTGTTGCAATGGTATTACATCACCTATCCGTAATCCAATACCAATTATTGTTAATTTTACTTGCCATTATTATTAGTACACACATGTTCACTTCTGCAGCTTATCTACATAAAGGCAAATTTAGTATAATATACATGCTGTTTTTGCTCATTAACTCGTGTTGAAACACCTCCTTCATAAGGTCAGCTTCAACATCAAATATACTACACTGCAGTACTGCTTAACTTTCAGTAAATAAAAAAATCTTTAGTAGTACATCTATAGCATTTTCAGTGCTGTCTTTTCCCTGAAAAAAATTACTGGTACTACAAACCCAGATCTTGTACAAATTTAAATGCAAATCTGGTATTTCCCCTATATACAAGCCATCTTAAAACTGATCATGCCTTCCTATTCATCTTCCTCCATTCCCAAAAAGTGGGTGAATATTATCTTCTAATTATTATATGTAAACCGAAAACCTGAAAACCGTTACCACCCTTCATGTGCATATAAAAATAATTTTTGTTCACATTTCTTTTCTTTTTGCATTTCCCAAACATGACCATCTCGCAACTTAATGTCAGTAATTTGGATATATTTTTTTAAAAATGCAGTACGTACCCACAAAAATAGGGGGTTTGTATAATGTGTACTGACGACATTTAAAGTACAGAACCTTATGCAGCAACAAAAAGTTTTGATAATTTATTGATAACAAAAACAGATAAAAAATAAAATGTTTGGGAATTCCTCATCCAATCAAAAGGCCCTGCATTATTTTTTCTTAGCGTGTGTACAAGACAAACGAGCAGGGACGGGTGGTCCTTTTATTATTTGTTAGCATGATGTAAAAGTAAAACTGGCAGGATGGTGGTCACATTACATACAAATCTTGTGCATTTCACAATACCCATCCAGTCCTAACTGGGATTTTTAGCACCTCTCATTTTAGATTTTTTTGTTCAGCTTTTTTACTAAACTGCGGGCACCCTTTTTAATAAAAAAAAAAATGCACTTCTAAACAAGAGTAAACAATAAATAAAGCACATAAAAATTGTCTTTTTTTGAACATTTAAAAAAGCTTAAAATGCTCTGAAAAGTTTTTTGAAAATTTTTGGTTTTTGACTTGTCTATGGGATAATTTACTATTGAAAAAAAAACAGATATGGGGATTGTATTTCGGGAAAAAAATTAATTGTTGTAAAAAAAAGATAAAAATGATGGGCAGTAACAGGTCTGTTTTGGGGAAGTTCGTGGGGGGCAAAAAAAAACTAATTTTAGGGGTAATATACCGACCCCCAGGTTTTTCACGATAGAGGGAGACTTCTTTGGGACGAAATTGTTAGGGCTTCTGACACATAACGTATCAAGTAGGGACTTTAACTTTAGCCCTTTGACTGGAATTCTTGACAGGAAATCTAGAGCCCCAGTGACTTCATGGAAACGTTCGGGACTTTTTTCTAAAACAGAGTGAAACAAACCTACCGGGGGTAATAATTTGCTGACCTAGTCTTGTCAATAAGGAAACACTCGTGAATAATCTGGAGATCACGAAAGCGGGCGCAAGTGATCAAAAAACCATCCCTTTTAGCTTTAAATTGGGAAGCAAAATAATGAAAAATACAGAAAAAAAAATCCCCGATTTTCGTTCTGCGTTTATAATGGACTTGGGGAACATCGTCTAATCTTGATTGGGGTTACTAGTATGATTTTATTGACATTCTATTTATAATATAAAGGGGATTGTTTTTTATGATTGTTTTTAATAAGTACACATGCCCAAGTATATACATTCCCCAAGAAAAAATTAGGTCTAAAAATAACGACCCCAAAGGGGTTAACAGGGCAAAGCCTATTGGGGGAAAAAAAGGGGAAATTTATGGGATCAAAAAGAGGAGGGGTTTAACCTTACTGACCAATAGTTCAGCTTAAAAGAGAAGAAAAAAAAAGCGATTAAAAAGGCTAAACGTGACATAAAATTTAGAGTTGCAAGAATAAAACTAATCCAAAGGGGGGTTCTTTCAGGTATGGACAAAGGGGGGAAGGGAAAAAGGGACCTCTGAAATCTGGGAATGGGAAGCTGACGGATAATAACTGGAAATGGTTCCTTATTTAATTTTTTTTTTTTGTCATTTTTACACGGAAATGTAAATAGATTCCAGTAATAACAAATTTTTTGTTCCTGATAATTCAAAATAACTAATATTACTGTCACGAGGGACATGGTATTAAACAGTAGACAAACGAAACAAAATAAACCCCCGGGGGCCCCATAGTTTTTTTCAAAGGTACAAAAGGAAATGCAAGATGGAGCTTAGTCAGCCTTTAACGAGGTATTTAATGCTCCATCCTTCCCCGGTTTTGTGCCGAGATGGGGAAAGAGGCTAATGGGGTTTTCCTATATTAAAATTGGGGGAAAGTCCACTCCTTCAAATTACCGCCAAATAACCGAAATCTATAGGGAAGTTATTAAAAAATTTTATACTGACTTATAAAGTCACCTTAAAGAGCATAACTTGATAAATGAATCCACATGGTTTCACGGGGGTCTTTCCCTGCCTGACAAACTTACTGACGTTCTTCAATAGAAACATTAGGCATTGACAGTGATGGAAATTTGATATTGTTTTTTTGGGTTTTTAGAAAAGTTTCGATAGAGTAAACCCACAAAAAAGACTCTTAAGAAAAGTGGCAGCTCAGGGTATAGGGGGAAAGTACTGCAGGTTTGGGAGGCATGGCTTACCATAAAAGCAAGATTTTTCCCATTAATGGGGGAAAATCGAATGGGATTATCACTAGGGGTTCCACAAGGATCTTTTTTAGGCCCTCCTTGTTCATAATTTACATAAGACCTGTGAAGGATTACTAGTGACATGAAAATTTTGCTGATGATAAAAAGATGGCCCATTAAATTCACTCTGGGGAGGTATCAATGAACTCCAGGACGATTTGAAAAAATTTAATGTCTTGGTCTGGAATGGCAGATAAAGTTTTGGGGATAATGTAAGGTACTTCCCCTTGGTAATGAAAAAACCCTCGAAGCTTAATCTAGGTGAGTAGGTTGGTAAACAGAATGTGAAAAAGACTTGGGGGTCTGGTAAGCAAAAACTAAAAACCCAAAACAGCAGTGCCTCAGTGTGCGCAACAAGGCCCAAAGATTACTTGGATTTATCTAAGAATATAAGAACAGAAGTCCAAAAGTTATTTTTCACTCATCATCCCTAGTAGGCCTCATTAGATTATGCTGTCAGTTTTTTTGGGCCCCTTACTACAGGATGGCTAGACCCCTTAGAGAACATACAGGAAAATGACTAAAAGATTTACTGGTAAGGAAACCCCCGTATGAAGATAGACTTTAAAACCCTTAAAACTCCACCCTGGGAGGGGTAGAATGAGGGGGGGATATCATGAAAATTTTTAAATGGGTACAGGAAACAAGGGAACATTAAAAAAGTCTGAGGGTGTGAACAGGTAGAACCGGAATAATGGGTTTTTGGATAAATTTAATTTAGAAAGGGGAAAAAGGGAAGTATGGTTTTTCTAAAAGAGTTGAGATCGTGGGAAAAGCTTCCTATGGGGATAGAGGCTAGGACCTGGTACTTTAAGAAAAATGGGCAAATATAGAGTGGGAGGGGCTGGGTTGATTGGTGTTGGGGGGTGCGGGGTTATTTCTTGGGGGGCTTTAGGTAGAGATCGTTTTTTAAAGGACCTGGCCTGATGGGCCAGTAGGCCTTTTGCATGTTCCTACATTCTTTTGTTCTTATTTTTTATGATAAGTAAAAATTTTAACAGAAAAGATTATAGATTTTGCCACCCAGTGGTAGTTTATTGTGCACCCCCTATCCATCCCGTGGACGGTAGCCCCAGAGCATTTGTGTACCATATGCTCTGCGTACCGCCCCGGAGGATTGGGGTGCACATAAACTAGCCACTTCGGGGGCAAAATCTTAATCTATTCTTTCAAAAAGTTACTTATATGTTTTCTTTTCAATATGAATTTTTTGCCATAGACAATCAAAAACCAATTGTCAAAAGATTTTTTCGAGCATTTAACTATATGGCAATTTTTTTTTTTTTTTCTACAAAAGTACGCCCCCTAGGAAAAATTTAAAAATCTTCAAAAAGAATACGTTTTTCTTTTTGTGGCACTGGATAAGGCATGTAGGGGTGTCATACTGGGAGCAGCAGTGGTGAGAAACACAGTGCCCCGTAAAGCTTAGTGTGAAGTAAGGCATCTGATGTAAAGGTGACTCGCAAATGCTAGGTGAGTATCCAAATGAGCATTTACAAGTTTAGGGCTCCTGAAACAAAAAATGCATTTTAGACTTGAAAATAAATTCCCTACCTCTTTATATATGCCAATAGCCTTTTTCTTTTTTGTAAATCAGTGGACCCTCGGGTAACGATATTAATCCGTTCCTGAGAGCTCTCTTAGATGAAAATTACTTAGCCGATTAATTTTCCCCAAAAAATAATGGAAACCCAATTAATCCTTTCCCCAAAAGCAAAAAGTATTAAAAATAACAATTTTTTTTTCAAAAATATACATTACCCTACAAGAAAACAAGAGACATGCACAACTATATCAATTTAAAATGACACTTACCTTTATGAAGAGTATTGATGAGTGATAGACTTTTTTTTTTGAACACTCGGGGGTTTTCAGGTGATACTTGGGAAAGGCTTCACTTTGCAAACCCCAAAAGATTACAAAAAAACAAGAGAGTTACCCGTCTTTCATGGGTTGTGTCTGGGGTGCCTTTACTCCTGAGTAATGTAGGTCCTGTTGGCCTTTCTTCCAGAAAAGGCAGTTTCGTCCAACTGACCTTGTTGGGGGTTTGGGAATTTTTTAGTTCACCCTGTCTTATGACACTGTGTATCCCCCTACGATTCTTAAATCTCTTAAAACCTTTTGCTGGCCTTAAATCAAACCCAAAATGGCCCTGGTTTTCCAGGCATTTTGTTCTGTTCCCTGGGTGTTAGTCGACTGGTGTGGGTCGCTGGGGACAAGATTTAAGGATGCCAATGGAAATAAGTTCCGTCCTCGATGACTCGCCGCTTTCTTGGGTTATCCTGGGTGTAACCCTTTTGGGTTTTTTCTCGTTAAGCCCCCCAACAACATTCCCACTTCGGTAGACCTGACGGGGGTGCAGCAGACTGAACCCTGGTACGTAGTATTTTGATGATTTCTCACCCTTTTTACCACGGGGTTTGGGACTAGAACTTTTTTTGGGGCCCCGGTGGCTTATTTGCAGTTAAAGCCTTTCAAACAATGTAAAAATACAAAATGACGAATGTAGTATGAAACGGCCTCCCCGGCTTGTAAACAATGATGACGGGCACCGGGGCTCAGGTGGACGACGTTCGGGGTGAATCACGTTTTTCAAGTTTTTTATCGTTACCGGCCCAAATTTTTTTACCAAC
>NW_026466960.1:0-58637 GCF_026875155.1 Cherax quadricarinatus
CACTTCTACCCCCCACAACTAACACTATCTACCCCCAAAATAATTAAAAAAATTTTTCCCATATATACACTAATCCCCCAACACCACTAACTACATACAAACCACCCCCAATCTAACCACTACCACCACAACTACCACTACTACTACCACATCTACACTACTACCATCACTACTACCACCACTACTACCACCACTATTACTACTACTACCACCACTACTACTGCTATTACTACTACCACTACTACTTCCACTATTACTGCCACTACTTCCACTACTACTACCAACACTACTACTACTACCACCACTACTGCCACCAGTACTACTACCACCACCACTACTACTACTGCTACCACCATTACTACTAACATTACTACTGCTACCCACGCGACATTCCACGTGACTCCTGTCTCTATACTCGTTCTTAGTTTTCTCTGTATTAGGACTGAAGAAACCACTCGTGGCGAAACGCTTCCTTTAATAAATGTCCTGAACTTTAAATGGGTGTCTTTATCCAAACATATGGGAATCTTTATTGAGGAAACATTTCTCCACACGGTAGCTTCATTAGTGTCTAATACATAAAACAAATTGGTGTGAAGGAGAGGAGTAGTGTCAGGTAATCAGTCCCTCGGCCTGGAATTGATGTGTTCAGTCCATTAATTAATCTTTCATCGATTTCAAGCTGAGGGACTAATTACCTCAAACACATCCTCTCATTACACCGTTCTTCTTCGTATTGGACTGATAAAGCCACTGTGTAGCGAAACGTTTTCTCAATGAACATTCCATCATGTTGCCATTTATCACACACACAGTTACATAAAAATATAGGAACACTGCAGCAAGCTTAGTGGCCCACACAAGCTACGTCACTGAAGTCTGGTTTCCACTCCACTAACTTCCATTATCACTCATTTATTCATCTACTTCTCGTCGTCTACTCAGTGTCTCTCGTCATTGCTCAAATTTGCTACTTTTGCTCCCTCACATAGTCTTAACCATTAACTTATGTTTCTCTGAATTTTTACTTACTACTAATTTTTTTTCTTTAATCTTTCCTTTCTCTCTTCTATGTATTTCCAATTTTGATTTTCATCCTTACCCGAAAATACTATTTCAGTCCAATTTTTTATTCCTTATTTACTTTATTTTTTGTTTTCCAAATGCCACCTCCCGTCCCCTCTCCATTAACCCAAATATTTCATTCTCTTTTTCTCCAGCGGATCAGTTCATAGTTTCAGTAATCTGAAAAAGGGTAAAAAGTGTATGAAGCTCTACAGCCAACAAAGTCAATTTGTAAGTTGATTTGCAACTGAGAGGCGCTCATGTTCAGCAAGCCAGGGCAGATAACAGTGTTAGTCGCAGCCGTCACCTCGTCAGAGGACATTTTGCATGATATCTGTGATGCATATCTACTGGATATATTCCTTAATGTTACACTCAATCTCCCGTCTCCTCCATTTCCCCCTCTCACCAAGTTCAGGTTAAACATAGTATAGATCTGTTTTCGGGATTATATTTTTTTCATAAACTCATATTATATATAAGTATGTCGTGCCGAATAGGCAGAACTTGCGATCTTGGCTTAAATAGCAACGCTCATCTTGCCATATAGGACAAGTGAAAATTTGTGTATGCAATAATTTCGCCAAAATCATTCTGAACCTAAAAAAAAAAATATATTTCACTGTGTTTGTTTAGTATTAAATTATTGTAAACAAATCTAAAATATATTTAGTTGGGTTAGGCTACAATAAATTGTTCTTGTTATAATAAGGTTAGGTAAGTTTTCTGAGATTCTTTTGTTGCAAAATTAAAGTTTTTTACAGCAACATTAACGAAAAAAATATATCTTTAAACGTATAAGAGAAAATTTCAGAAAGGACTTAATTTTAAATGAGTTCTTGCTAAATGCCCCAATTTTACATATTCGGCACGACATATATATATATATATATATATATATATATATATATATATATATTATATATATATATTATATATATATATATATATATATATATATATGTCGTGCCGAATATGTAAAACTGGTCAATTAGCAAGAACTCATTTAAAATTAAGTCCTTTCTAAAAATTTCTCTTATACGTTTAAAGATATATTTTTTTCATTAATGTTGATGAAAAATTTTATAATTTTGCACCAAGAGGAACTTAGAAAACTTACCTAACCTTATTATAACAAGAACAATTTATTTTAACCTAACCCAACTAAATATATTTTAGATTTGTTTACAGCAATTTAATACTAAACAAACACAGTGAAATATATTTTTTTCGTTAGGTTCAGAATGATTTTGGAGAAATTATTGCATACAAAAAATTTTCACTTGTCCTATATGGCAAGATGAGCGTTGCTATTTAAGCCAAGATCGCAAGTTCTGCCTATTCGGCACGACATATATATATATAATATATATATATATATATATATATATATATATATATATATATATATATATATATATATATATATATATTATATATATATATATATATCTTCTTTCTTTCAACACACCGGCCGTATCCCACCGAGGCGGGGTGGCCCAAAAGGAAAAACGAAAGTTTCTCCTTTTACATTTAGTAATATATACAGGAGAAGAGGTTACTAGCCCCTTGCTCCCGGCATTTTAGTCGCCTCTTACAACACGCATGGCTTACGGAGGAAGAAATTCTGTTCCACTTCCCATGGAGAAAAGAGGAAATAAACAAGAATAAGAACTAGAAAAAAATAGAAGAAAACCCAGAGGGGTGTGTATATATGTGCTTGTACATGTATGTGTAGTGTGACCTAAGTGTAAGTAGAAGTAGCAAGACATACCTGAAATCTTGCATGTTCATTGAGACAGAAAAAAGGACACCAGCAATCCTACCATCATGTAAAACAATTACAGGCTTTCGTTTTACACTCACTTGGCAGGACGGTAGTACCTCCCTGGGCGGTTGCTGTCTACCAACCTACTACCTACAATATATATATATATATATATATATATATATATATATATATATATATATATATATATAATATTATAATATAAGGTAGTAGGTTGGTAGACAGCAACCACCCAAGGAAGTACTACCGTCCTGCCACATGACTTGTAACTGTTTTACATGATGGTAGGATTGCTGGTGTCTTTTTCTGTCTCTTAAACACGCTAGATAACAGTGATATCTTGCTACTCCTTCTTACACTTTGGTCACACTTCACAGACACGCGCATGCATAAATATATACATCTAGGTTTTTCTCCTTTTTCTAAATAGCTCTTGTTCTTCTTTATTTCTTCTATTGTCCATGGGGAAGTGGAAAAGAATCTTTACTCCGTAAGCCATCCTTGTCATATGAGGCGACTAAAATGCAGGAGCAATGGGCTAGTAACCCCTTCTCCTGTAAACATTTACTAAAAAAGAGAAGAAGAAAAACTTTATAAAACTGGGATGCTTAAATGTGCGTGGATGTAGTGCGGATGACAAGAAACAAATGATTGCTGATGTTATGAATGAAAAGAAGTTGGATGTGCTGGCCCTAAGCGAAACAAAGCTGAAGGGGGTATGGGAGTTTCGGTGGGGAGAAATAATTGGGATTAAATCTGGAGTATCTGAGAGAGTTAGAGCTAAGGAAAGGGTATCAATAATGTTGAAGGATCAGTTATGGAAGAAGAAAAGAGAATATGAATGTGTAAATTCAAGGATTATGTAGATTAAAGTAAAGATTGGATGCGAAAAGTGGGTCATAATAACCGTGTATGCACCGGGAGAAGAGAGGAATGTAGAGGAGAGAGAGATTTTGGGAGATGTTAAGTGAATGTATAGGAACCTTTGAACCAAGTGAGAGAGTAAATGTGGTAGGGGACCTGAATGCTAAAGTAGGAGAAACTTTTAGAGAGGGTGTGGTAGGTAAGTTTAGGGTGCCAGGTGTAAATGATAATGGGAGCCCTTTGATTGAACTTTGTATAGAAACAGGTTTAGTTATAAGTAATACATATTTTAAGAAAAAGAGGATAAATAAGTATACAAGATATGATGTAGGGCGAAATGACAGTAGTTTGTTGGATTATGTATTGGTAGATAGAAGACTGTTGAGCAGACTTCAGGATGTACATGTTTATAGAGGGGCCACAGATATATCAGATAACTTTCTAGTTGTAGCTACACTGAGAGTAAAAGGCAGATGGGATACAAGGAGAATAGAAGCATCAGGGAAGAGAGAGGTGAAGGTTTATAAACTAAAAGAGGAGGCAGTTAGGGTAAGGTATAAACAGCTATGGGAGGATAGATGGGCTAATGAGAGCATAGGCAATGGCGTCGAAGAGGTATGGGGTAGGTAGTGTTAGAGTGTTCAGCAGAAGTTTGTGGTTACAGGAAAGTGGGTGTGGGAGGGAAAAGGAGTGATTGGTGGAATGATAATGTAAAGAGAGTAGTAAGGGAGAAAAAGTTAGCATATGAGAAGTTTTTACAAAGTAGAAGTGATGCAAGAGGGAAGAGTATATGGAGAAAAGAGAGAGGTTAAGAGAGTGGTGAAGCAATGTAAAAAGAGAGCAAATGAGAGAGTGGGTGAGATGTTATCAACAAATTTTGTTGAAAATAAGAAAAAGTTTTTATAGTGAGATTAACAAGTTAAGGAAGCCTAGAGAACAAATGGATTTGTCAGTTAAAAATAGGAGAAGGGAGAGTTATTAAATGGAGAGTTAGAGGTATAAGATGGGGGGAATATTTTGAGAAATTGTTAAATGTTGACGAAGATAGGGAAGCTGTGATTTCGTGTATAGGGCAAGGAGGAACATCTTGTAGGAGTGAGGAAGAGCAGTTTTGAGTGTGGGGAAGTTCGTGAGGCAGTAGGTAAAATGGAAGGGGGTAAAGCAGCTGGGATTGATGGGATAAAGATAGAAATGTTAAAAGCAGCTGGGGATATAGTGTTGGAGTGGTTGGTGCTATTATTTAATAAATGTATGGAAGAGGGTAAGGTACCTAGGGATTGGGAGAGCATGCATAGTTCCTTTGTATAAAGGCAAAGGGGACAAAAGAGAATGCAAGAATTATAGGGGGATAAGTCTGTTGAGTATACCTGGTAAAGGGAATGGTACAGTTATTATTGAAAGAATTAAGAGTAAGACGGAGAATAGGATAGCAGATGAACAAGGAGGCTTTAGGAAAGGTCCCCTCAAGGAAGGTTCCTTGATGTTGGTGAGGGGCTCTTGATTTAGGGAATTGGATCTGTGCTCCAGTTCCCCGAATTAAGCCTGAATGCCTTCCACATCCCCCCCCCCAGGCGCTGTATAATCCTCCGGGTTTAGCGCTTCCCCCTTGATTATAATAATAATTTAGGAAAGGTAGGGGTGTGTGGACCAGGTGTTTACAGTGAAACATATAAGTGAACAGTATTTAGATAAGGCTAAAGAGGTTTTTGTGGCATTTATGGATTTGGAAAAGGCGTATGACAGGGTGGATAGGGGGCCAATGTGGCAGATGTTGCAGGTGTATGGTGTAGGAGGTAGGTTACTGAAAGCAGTGAAGACATTTTACGAGGATAGTGAGGCTCAAGTTAGAGTATGTAGGAAAGAGGGAGATTATTTCCCAGTAAGAGTAGGCCTTAGACAATGATGTGTGATGTCACCATAGTTGTTTAATATATTTATAGATGGGGTTGTAAGAGAAGTAAATGCGAGGGTCTTGGCAAGAGGTGAGGAGTTAAAAGATAAAGAATCACACATAAAGTGGGAGTTGTCACAGTTGCTCTTTGCTGATGACACTGTGCTCTTGGGAGATTCTGAAGAGAAGTTGCAGAGGTTGGTGGATGAATTTGGTAGGGTATGTAAAAGAAGAAAATTAAAAGTGAACACAGGAAAGAGTAAGATTATGAGGATAACGAAAAGATTAGGTGATGAAAGATTGGATATCAGATTGGAGGGAGAGAGTATGGAGGAGGTGAATGTATTCAGATATTTGGGAGTGGACGTGTCAGCGGATGGATCTATGAAAGTTGAGGTGAATCATAGAACTGATGAAGGGAAAAGGGTGAGTGGTGCACTTAGGAGTCTGTGGAGACAAAGAACTTTGTGCTTGGAGGCAAAGAGGGGAATGTATGAGAGTATAGTTTTACCAACGCTCTTATATGGGTGTGAAGCATGGGTGATGAATGTTGCAGCGAGGAGAAGGCTGGAGGCAGTGGAGATGTCATGTCTGATGGCAATGTGTGGTGTGAATATAATGCAGAGAATTCGTAGTTTGGAAGCTAGGAGGAGGTGCGGGATTACCAAAACTGTTGTCCAGAGGGCTGAGGAAGGGTTGTTGAGGTGGTTCGGACATGTAGAGAGAATGGAGCGAAACAGAATGACTTCAAGAGTGTATCAGTCTGTAGCGGAAGGAAGGCGGGGTAGGGGTCGGCCTAGAAAAGGTTGGAGGGAGGGGGTAAAGGAGGTTTTGTGTGCTAGGGGCTTGGACTTCCAGCAGGCATGTGTGAGCGTGTTTGATAAGAATGAATGGAGACAAATGGTTTTTATTACTTGACGTGCTGTTGGAGTGTGAGCAAAGTAACATTTATGAAGGGGTTCAGGGAAACCGGCAGGCCGGACTTGAGTCCTGGAGATGGGAAGTACAGTGCCTGCACTCTGAAGGAGGGGTGTTAATATTGCAGTTTAAAAACTGTAGTGTAAAGCACCCTTCTGGCAAGACAGTGATGGAGTGAATGATTGTGAAAGTTTTTCTTTTTCGGGCCACCCTACCTTGGTGGGAATCGGCCAGTGCTTTAAAAAAATAAATAATAAATATATATATATATATATATATATATATATATATATATATATATTATATATATATATATATATATATATACATATACATACTATATATATATATATATATATATATATATTATATATATATATATATATATATATATATATTATGTATGTATATATATATATATATATATATATATATATATATATATATATATATATATATATATATATATATGTATATATATATATATATATGTATATATATATATATATATATATATGTATATATATATATATGTATATATATATATATAATATTATATATGTATATATATATATTATATATATATGTATATATATGTATATATGTATATATATATATATATATATATGTATATATATATATATATATATATATATATATATATATATATATATATGAGGTTATATGAGGATATGCAAAACAACCACTGTGAAAGAATGGTGAAATTCCAAGCGATTTCGTGACTTCTCACATTTCCTTGATAATGTGAGAAGTCACGAAAGCACTTGCAATTTCACCATTCTTTCACAGTGGTTGGTTTGCATATTCTCATATAACCTGTTTACTGTGATCTTATTGCATATATATATATATATATATATATATATATTATATATATATATATATATATATATTTTGTGTGTGTGTGTGTGTGTGTGTGTCGTGCCGAATAAGTAAAATTGGTTAATTAGCAAGGACTAGTTTATAATTAAGTCCTTTCCCAAATTTTCTCTTATACACTTAAAGATGCATTTTCTCATTCATGTTAATATAAAAATTAATGATTTTGTTCAAAAAACCTTAGGAAATTTACCTAGCCTTATTATAAGAAGCGCAATTTAATTTAGCCAAATCCAACTAAATATATAGTGTAGTAATAATTTAGTAATACATAGTTTAGTAATAAACACAATGAAAAATATTTTTTTTTTGTTAGGTTCAGAATGATCTTTGAGAATTTATTGCTTACACAAATTTTCGCTTGTTTTATTCGGCAAGAGGAGCGTTGCTATATAGGCCAAAATCGCAAGTTTTACCTAATCGGTAAGACATATATTTTAACAAGTCGTAAGAAAAAACTTTAATCATCGTTCAACAATTTCACTATCATTGTTACATAATCACTGTCTTTGCAGAGGCGCTCAGACGCGATAGTTCATATGTCCCTCCAAATACCCAATATCTTAAACCTCTCCTTCAAAGTGCAGACAATGTACTTCCTACCTCCAGAAACCGGTTTCCCTGATTCCCTTCACAAAATAAAACCCTTCTCACACATCATATACTATTCAGATGGTCGAATCAATTTTTTGATACTTTTAGGCTATCATTTACAATAGCAAAGAAGATCTATGCAGATCAAAATTCCAAGTCCTTATTGTGTCTGTTAAGAGTGATAGCCCAAGACATGACAGATACTTAAATACGTAGAGGCGAGAACATGAAGCTTACCACGGTGGGTCTGGTCGCTCTGGTCAACACCTTGAACTAACCTATTACGCTCATGTGAATCAAAGGAAAATGAATGGGTGTAAATGAGCTTTCTGCTGATGCAATTTATAACTTATGGAGGGCAGTTAAGGAAAATTGAAACACAGATGAGTTTAGAGGGAGACGAGAGAAGAGGTAGAAGAGTCGAAAAAATGAGCAAGGTAAAGAAATGATGAATAAGTGGTATGACTAGAGTTAGGATGAGTTAGAAAAGTATATGAGAGAGGCTGAGAACTGAAATTCTTTTTATGTATATCCAAACTATTTGTTTAGAAGAACTAATTACAGTTTGGCTTCATATTCTTCTGTCTGTATATCTAAGAATAAGATAAAACACTTGATGGGTCTCTCCCTACCCTAGACTCCCTCGAGCCAAACTGGCTGCTTGAAAACCTGAACGATTACTTAGTAAACAAATAAAAACATGCACGGGTATTAATAGGAAAGGTGTAAGTAGCCTTTAACTTACATTATTATCACCAGCACTCTTATTTCTACCCCTACTATTGCTATTGTGTAAGTGATCCATAGGCAAATGCTCTTCAAGGTTGTTCTGGTTTCCTTTATGAACTAACATTAGGCTTTTTTGATCATAGTTTATCTCTGTAAACTGTGAACAATGGAATAAAACGTGAAGTGTGTTTAAGCAGCTGCAAACCGAATGCCCTGAAAAGTGTACACCAATGTTCCGTATGTAATATTCTTCATCCACATCTGTGTTGAACATTTTTTATTGAAAATTTATGCTGCTGTATCTCATCACAACATCATTTCGCATTTCGATATATTCTTATACGAGGAATTGGCTGTTAAAAGGTGACGTGGTTAACAAAAGTTGTATTTTAATTATAGGAAAGCGCTAAATAAGCAGAGGTCATCCAGCGCCTATGTAATATGATGTATTTAATCAAGATCACCTCAGCAGCATCAAGAAATGGCAAAATAATATACGTTAATCCTATACAATATTGAAGTGTTGAAATTCTGAAGCCGATCAGAGGTTTATTCCATTTAGCACACGTAAACATAATCTGGGAATAGCCTATTTAATAGTGCATATTTCACTCATGCTTAGGAATAGTTTCGAGTTATAAACGAAAATTTTGGCGAGAGAAGGAAAAGATATAGGCGAGAAATTTTTCAAAAATAAATTCTATCCTCGTTAAATTAAAAAAAAAAAATCTAATAACGCGAATGATTGTTTTTACCGTTATCGTTTCTCATTTATATTCTACTTCAAATTCGTTACAATTCTGAAAAAAAAGTAAAAAAAGAAAAAAAATTAAAAGAATTGTCATATGAAAATCCAGTTTGATAAAATTAGTTTAAAAAAAATAGCAAATTGGCAACCACACAGCCCAAAATCAATACAACTAGATGTATTTCCGTCGCTATGCTCTCCGACAGAGGTATTTCCGTATCTCATAACCCCAGTCCCCCTTGCATCAATACGCGATTGGAATAGTGCAGAGTGCGGTATAAGTTGATATGCAACTTATAAGATTTGAAGAGATGGAATGGGCATTCCCTAATCTTCAAATGGAAACTGATATCCAAATTTAATTCAAACTTTTCAAAGACGAAAGAGACCAACATCTTAAACTACACAAAGATTTTAGGGCCGAAGCCTCTCAGGAGATGCATGATTAAGTAATGAAAATGGAAGGGTTGAAACTAAAAGTAACACTCGAAAATTATTGCATGAAAAGTTCCACTTCAATTTTTCACTTTCTCAAAAAAAAAAAAAATAAAAGAGCAAATTGTGACCTATACAAGAAAAATCAGTCCATACTTTATCCTAAGATTAACCAGCTTTTAAGACTATACAACGAATAAGGAAGTATACACAAATAACCAGCACATAAAAGAGAGAAGCTCACGACGGCGTTTCGGTCCGACTTGGACCATTCTGGTTAGTGTGACTTTGTAAATGGTCCAAGTCGGACCGAAACGTCGTCGTGAGCTTCTCTCTTTTATGTGCTGATTATTTGTGTATCGTCCCAGTCACGGTATTGTGCCCTTTTTTTTTGTTATTTAATAAGTAATATTCATGTAAGCTTAGTGTACATAGCACACAATTTTTAGCAATGGTCTTTATGTACATGTTACAAACACACACAAGTACACTATGATGACTTAACCGAGGACAACTACCTGAATCTTGTTTCCGATCAGAAGAGATATTCTCAAATTATTTCACAGAAACCAATTTGATTAAACGAATTATAACATACACATCTTGATATCGCCAATAAAAGTTAAAGTTAACCAGAAAACACAAAATTTGTACCTATAAAGGCTAAATCCATGAGACGTTTCATTTATTGCTGGGGTTCCGAAACTTATATTGCAGGAAAATTCCCAACCTTTTCTATTGCAGGGGTTCCCAACCTTTTCTCTTGCTGGGATTCCCAACCTTTTTCTATTGCAGGGCTCCCAACTTTTCCATTGCACGGTATTACAACCCAGGAGTCCCAAAGGCCTGCTACCTGGGTGTAAAGGGAGCAAAATAAACACAGCAGAAAAAAAACTTTTTACTTGTATTATCCTTCACCAATTTGGGAACAGAAGTATGTACACTATATACACTATGTACAACAATAGGTATTAGGTGCACTCCATGGTAAGCAAGAGGAGACCTTTGCTTCAACCAGCTCTAAATGGAATGGCAAGGGCAGACTGGTGAGTGGTACCCACATCCCTCTGGCGATTTCCAAAACAATCTTCTCATTGGCTGGAACTGGGTACTGATTGAAACGACGGGGCCCATCGTCAACCTTAGCCCCTGGTTCGCTGGTTGGGGGAGAAAAGTCTGTCAAAAGAGGGTGTGTAAAATTTCGCCGAATTAAAGGTTCGTACTCTTTGCATGCCACACAGGGGTTCCCAACTTTTTCTATTGCAGGGGTTTCCCAAAACTTTTCTATGCCCCGCACCCCAGGAAATGTTTGATCAGTGTGGCACCCTCTACAAGAGTACTATCACTTTTGAAGAAAATGCAAATATAAGCTGAACAATTGAAATTTTTTTGGTAAAATATTAGGAATTGTGCTTTTCATTAGGACTCTTTGTCGTACCCCGTGAAATGCCAATTTGCACCACCTAGGGATGCGTCCATCCCAGGTTGGGAACCCCTGACTTGTTGTATACATCAGCCATTGAAGACTGATACCGTTCTCTTTGTTATGCTTTAATCAGGAAAAAGCGCCAAATAAGTAGGGGTCATACAGAACTTGGGGAATGGAAAGCATTCAAATTCGATCCAAGCGAAGTGGAGATTGGGACAGTTCCTTGTATCAAGAACCCCTTACAAGCATCAAGAGCAAATAATACAATAATGAAAAAAATTCTATACTATTTAGAGATTAGAAGTATATAAAATGTCATCTACACACTCCATTAAATAAATCAACTTTCTTCTAAGTAGGATACAGAAGTGTCAATTTTGAAGTCGATCAGAGGAGCCTTTCATGAACCAGGGAACTCACGGAAGTTTAGTGTGAGATGAGCCTGTGTAACTTTGTGCCTGGTCTCTGACCGAGCCGCGGGGGTTTTGACCCCCGAAACCCTCTCCAGGTATACCACAGGTATTAATCTTGCTCAACATACATCACACACCCGTTGAAAATTTGTAGGCGATCCAAAAAAGAGCGTTCTCGAGTAATTAACGAATATTTGGGAGAAGGCAGCAAAAATAAAAGTTCCTGAGAACGTTTCGAAAATAGGGAAGTTTCCCATCTTTAAATTTAAAAATTAAATATTTCAAATTTAGATTTTTTTTTAAATTTCTTTTTTTTACATACTGTTTCAAATTCTCCATGCTCCTGTGAGAAATATATTTCATTTTAATTAAAAATAAAATTCGCTTCGATAAAATTGGCATAAAATTGGCCAACTGGCACCCACACAACCCAAAATTAATATAACACCTCCACTTAATGTACACCAGCATTCAGAGTTTGAAGCTGATCGGAAGAGGCATTCTTTAGATATCCTCATCGAGAGGAAGGGAGACAAACAGGATATGACAAAAAAGTCATTCAGGTGTCATATCATCGGGATTCACATCAAGAAGGATTGTCGAGTGGACGAAGATTGGAAAACAGTGTGTATTGTGTTCGCAAATCTGTGTTAGTTTACGCACAGATTAGCGTCATTCCTGGTGATCCTTGGACTGTGTTCAGTGCTTCAGAACAGTGAGCCACGAGAGGGTGGCTACGGGCCCCGACTGGGGCTCTGAGCCTCACAGCTCTGCACCCAGTGTGGGCAGCTGTGAGGTCACAGGCAGCAGCTCTGCTGCTGGCTCTGTCCCCACACCTACAGTCACCATGACAGATCCGGGAGAGCGGCCTAAACGTTCCTTGGAATGCGGGGACGAGTTGGAGGACGACGTGGGGCAGGTGGGAGCCCCCACCAAGAAGGCCAAGGATGCAGTGGAGACTACTGTGCCTGCCAATCTGCCACTAGGTCCGTCGGCAGCCCCTACCCAAGAAGACTTGCACCCCCAGATGGCCATAGGGGTCGTGGAAGGAAGCCAGGAGGAAGTAGCTCCTCAAGTGGCAAGGATGGAGCCATCCCAGGTCCCTACACCAGTTGCGTTGGCCTCCACAGTGGACGGGGACTGGTTGACTCCACGTGGAAGGAGGAATTCCCGCTCAGCTCGGGCACAAGTAACCAGGGCCTTCAACAAATTCAAGGTTCCCAACTACGGGTTTGTAAGGTATCTGGAAGGTCTCCCCCACCTCAAGTTCCGCTGCGAGTTCACTCTCAGGAACGAGGTTCTGGTCATTCCTCGGGACGAAGACTCTTACGAGGAGTTGAAGGGGCTGGTTGTGACCCATCCCAGCATGGTGGAACTGCTTGCTTCGGAGAAGGTGTACAAGGGGGTGCTTTTACACGTCCCTGTGCCCCTCCCACTGGACCCCATTTTGGAAGTGCCCAATATTGTCAAGGCGGAGCGACTCACTGCAACGGTGAACAAGGTGCCCACCCGCCAGGTGCTGATCCACCACAAAGGTCCACTTCCCACGCACCTGGACCTTGGGGTCTGGGGAAGATTCAAGACCCGACCATACCTGTCAGGCCCAGTACAATGCTTCAACTGCCAGGGGTTCAATCATATTGCAGCCACCTGCCAGCGAGAGAAGAAGTGTAGTGTGTGCAGCAAGGCACACGACTCGAAGGACTGCATTGCAATCCTCAAACATCCACCTGGCGAAGCCCTTCGGCCAGCGCCCAAGTGTGCCAACTGCTCAAAGAGGCACCATGCCTGGAACCGGAGCTGTCCTGTGATGGTGCAGCACTGGCAGCAGGTTCGTCATCGGAACGACCCGACAGCCCCGACGCCACCCAGCCTTGGAACTGCCCAGCAACAGTCAGCATGGGCTCCAATCACGGTTCCCCGGATACCGCAGGAGGGCAATACCAGTGAGTTCCCAGCACTGGGCTCCCAGCGGGGGCATCAGAGGGCAGACACTGGTTTGCAGCAGCGCGGTCAACTGCGGCGTCAGATGGCAAGGTGGCCAAGAAGGCAGAATCATTGGGAAAAACAGCCACAGGCCAGGCACACTGCCCAGCAGGTCCCAGCTGGGCACCAACATTCCTTGCCATACGGCCAGCAGGCCTCTTCCCAAGGACAGGCCCCTCCTGTGAGCGGCCAGCGACAGGCAGAGGTTCCCCGCCAGGGGACTTGGAAGCACATGGCCACTCATGCCGGGCCCAGGGTGCACCCAGCTTATGCTGCTGCAGTGTCGACAGCCACCCAGACATACCCAGTGACCCAGCCCCGCCTCGACGGGTCGTCCAGCTCAATGCCTGCAGAGGTAATGGTCGAATCCTTTCCGGATCGACTGAAGAAAACCATCGGGGTCATCTCAGCGCTCCTCTGTCGCCTGCTGCCGTCGGCAGAGGACAGGGGCGCCTGCAGGCAGCTCCTGTCATGGATGCTGGGCGTGGTCCTACTGGACAGGAAAGACTCAATGGAACTTCAAGCCATCATCCAGGAGTCCTTCCAGTCTGTGATGGAGGAGGCCCCGGAGTCGCCAACAACGGACGACGAGTCCCAGGCAGAGATGGAATCAGTGAGCCACCTCTGCGGCCCTTGAAGATCCTCCAGTGGAACATTTGTGGGCTGCAGCGGAAAATTCACTTAGTGATTGAAGCTGCAGTTCAGGATGAGGTTGATGTCTTCCTGTTTCAGGAAACACTCACCGATTTGTCACGTCAAATGCAGCCACGTATTCCGGGATTCTCTGCCTACCTTCAACGCCTGGAAGGGACTGGCAGGGGCACGGCGATCTACGTCAGGACCACTATCCCTCATTCAATCTCCACTGACCCCATCGACTGTGGGGAGGGCGTAGAGGTTCAGGCTGTCACCCTACACCTGGCGGATGGACCTCTCGTGGTTTACAATATTTACAGAAGCTCTCGGTACACCCTTGACATCTCAGAGGTGGCAGCACTCGCCCCACAGGAGGGTCTTGTTGTGGCTGGGGATGTCAATGCCCACCACCCAATACTTTCTTCTGTCTCTCCTACCAACGCAGCTGGGAGGCACCTTACGGCTGTGCTGGAGGAGGTCCCTGAGATCGCCCTCCTCAATAATGGTGAGCCAACCCATCACTATGGTGGGCCGCTTGGATGTCACACCTCATCTCTAGGCGGTTTCTCTCGGGCGCGAGATGGGAGGCCACCCCCGTCTCACCAGTGATCACTTTGCAGTGGTCACTACGCTGATGGTCCAGCGGTGCCCGCTCCCCACACCTACCCCAGATGGAATCTAAAAAAGGCCGACTGACAGTGCTTCCAGGAGGTCATTGAGCGTTGGTGGGCGGAGTCTCCCCTTCCAGAAGACCCAGATGAGGCGGCTCAAAGCTTGCAGGTGGCCTTCACATGTGCAGCTGAGGCAGCAATACCTAAGATTACAGGCGGAGGGTCATATAAACGTGACTGGTGGTTTTACAATGAGGACATCAGGGAACAGAACCACCGCATCAATGTTGTACGCAAGATGCACAGGCGTTAATCCCACGGTTGAGTCCATGCGTCTGCTCAGGGAAGTGGTGCGGCATGCACGCCATGTCTCACACAGGGTCCGGCAGGCTAAATGGTTCGAGTGGTGTGCCTCCTTCAGCTACTCCTCCACCTTATCTGAGATTTGGACCAAGTTACGATTGGCCACTGGGCAGCGTCGCAGTGTGGCTCGGTTGCACCCAGACCCCGCAACGGAGGCAGAGCGTCTGGTGGACCTATTCACCTCCAGAGCGGCCATGGCTCAACTGCCTCAGGATCTCCAGGACCTCCAAGCCACCCTCCTTCCTAGAAGGGTGATGGTGATCCAAGCAGCATGCCAGGCTGGGGATGTCACGGATGAAGACTTCACCGACCAGGAGCTCCAGGCAGCCTTCACATCTCATCGAGATACTGCTCCGGGGCATGATGGTATCACCTATGGCATGATCACTCGGTCTGGCCATTCTGGACATTTCAGCTGTCCTGGGAGTCATCAACCAGACTTGGCGAGCTGGCAAACTCCCTGTCGTATGGAAGGAGGCTGACATCATACCGATTCCTAAGCCTGGGGATCCTGGCAGTGTGAGACCCATCTCCCTCACCAGTTGCATCTCGAAGGTGTCTGAAAGGATGGTGGTTGGAGCGCCTGAGGTGGAAGCTTGGCCCTCCTCATAAACACCTCTATGGCTTCACCAGAGGAGTGTGGGCACTTTCGAAAGCCTTACCACTCTACTGACCAGCATTGGGTCGGACGCCCAAGCCTACATTGTTGTCTTTCTTGACCTCGAGAAAGCTTTTGAGCTAGCCAGTGCACCTGCCATCCTCTCACTCTTGGCCCGCAGGGGGATTAAAGGCAGGCTGCTTTCATGGCTTCGTTCCTATCTCCAGGACAGGCGGGCCCGGGTACGCTTCCATAGGCATGCCTCTTCTCTCAAGACCCTGGACAACGGCACTCCACAGGGCGGGGTGCTTAGTCCCACCCTGTTCAATGTACTGATGCATCAGCTGGTGTGCCTGCCTTACTCCAGAGGGACCATCCTCCTCAGCTATGCCGATGACCTGGCACTTGTCGTACCTAGGAAGCGCCGGCTTTTGCAGCGTGCCCAGGAGGACTTCGATCTGCTGGCTTCCACCTGCCGTCACTTGGGACTCAAGCTATCTGCGGCGAAATCCAAAGCCATGATCCTTCGCACCAAGGTGCCCAGTCAGAGGCTGCGGGTCTTGGGCATCGACCTGGAGTGGGTTCACAGTTATAGGTACCTTGGCATCTACATTGACAGGCGCCTCACCTTCCAGAAACATGTGCGCCACATTAAAGAGAGGGCTCTGCAGAGGGTCAGGGCATTGAGTGCCATGGCCAACCCTAGGGTTGGGGCCAGCCTCGAGGTCATGAGGTTGTTCTACATCCAGGCAATACGTTCCCTCGTTGACTATGGGGCACTTGCTCTGGTTCACGCCAGACCCACAAACATCAAATCCCTCTGTGTCATCCAGAACACAGCTGTACGGGCCATGCTGGGGGCTCCTAGGTGGGCCAATGCAGTGGCTCTGAACCTTGAGGTGCAGCTACAGCCTCTTGAAGACAGGATCCAACTGGTAGCTGCCAGGAGGATTGCAAAGTTACTCCGACTCCCAGGGGCTGACAGACTGATGAGAGATTTACGGGTCCGCCAGGGACAGGTCATTCCACTGCATCCCGGCCGCCGATGGATGTGGTCGGTAGCAGATGCCACACAGAAGCTCTTGCCCATGACATTGCTCCAGGCGGGAGGCTGCGACAGACTGGCAGCGAACTACACGGTGCCACCCCCTTGGGCACCAGAGCTGTTTGCGGTGAGCTGGACAACCCTACCAGACAGCAAGAGGCATTGCACCCGGGACATTCTGCACCACCTTGCCTCGGCTAGCATTGTGGGTGCGGAAGGCCCAGGGTGTGTGCCATATTACACTGATGGCTCCAGAGACCCAGTGGCAGGCCGCACAGCTGCTGGGATGTTCCACAGCAATCTGACAGCAGGTTGGCGCCTCCCAGACCATTGCACCATCCTCCAGGCCGAACTCTTTGCCATCCAACAAGCTCTGCGGCATGCTCTTGCAGACCATCAGCATCCCCCCATCATCCACGTTGATTCCAAGGCAGCAATCCAAGCGCTTATGCACAGAGAGCCAAAGGACAACATACACTTAATCACATCCATCCGGGGTGACCTGCAGACTCTCATGGCCCAGGGTCGCAGGGCTACCATCAACTGGATCCCGAGCCATGTGGGTATCCCTGGCAATGATGCTGCAGATGAGGCTGCTAGGACTGCAACCCTCGAGGCACAGCCACATGCTGCGATCTCAATCAGCCTCAGCCAGATTGCGCTGTTGGCTGCTGGTGCGGCGAGGCGCCCATTCCCTGACCCTGGGGAGTCACGGAGCCTCTGTTGGTATGTCAGGGCGACCCACAGGGTGCCCCTCCAAGTCTTCGGACACAGTCCAGGGAACTGAGGGTGCATATCCACCGCCTACGCTTAGGGTATCCCACCACTGCGCGGATTGTTGAACGGGCACGAGAGGAGCTCTGTGCCCATTGTGACCGAATGGTTCCGCAGCCCTTGGTGCACTACCTGTTAGACTGCCCGGCTACGATGCCCCTTCGCCGTAGACACTTCCCAATGACCCCAGTAGGGCAGACCCGAGAGAATGAGGCAGCACATCTTGTGTACTTAGCTGTCAGGGACTTGGAAACCTTACTTCCAGTCCTTGCATGTCATCCGCCCCCCCGCTGAAGTTGCTGCAAGGGCCTGCTTTGGGCCTCCATTGCACTGCACACCAGCCACTGTTAGTGCACACTAACGTTTGGTACGTCATCTGGCCATAGGGCCGGTGAGGTACCCCCCCCTTCCTGCTGAAGACCTGCCACACAGGTGCAAGTAACGATAAATGTCACTTCCCTACCCGGGGAGCCAATGCCGGGTCACCAAAATGGAAGAGACCCGGGCCGGGATTACCGGCGAATCAAATAGAATAGAATAGAATCTTAAGATATTACATAGGAGACTTAATACATTTGAAATATTTAAATATTTAATGTTCAAGGGAAGCAAGCTTTGTTTTTACCTTCCATTGGTAAAGTTTGTGTGTGTGTGTGTGTACTCACCTAGTTGAGGTTGCGGGGGTCGAGTCCGAGCTCCTGGCCCCGCCTCTTCACTGATCGCTACTAGTTCACTCTCCCTGAGCCGTGAGCTTTATCATACCTCTGCTTAAAGCTATGTATGGATCCTGCCTCCACTACATAACTTCCCAAACTATTCCACTTACTGACTACTCTGTGGCTGAAGAAATACTTCCTAACATCCCTGTGATTCATCTGTGTCTTCAGCTTCCAACTGTGTCCCCTTGTTACTGTGTCCAATCTCTGGAACATCCTGTCTTTGTCCACCTTGTCATTTCCTCTCGTTTTTTGGTATGTCGTTATCATGTCCCCCCTATCACTCCTTCCCCCAGTTCGTCAGGTTTTTTCCCTTACCTTTCCCTCGTGGGGACATCCTCTTAGTCGGGGGACTATTTCTTGTTTAAAACCTTTCCCTTTTCTCTAGTTTCTTCAGTGCTTGGCTAGGTGGGGGTTCCCAAAATGGTGCCGCATACCCCAATTGGGCCTAAGTCAGGGTGTACGGGTTAAATGATTCCTTTTTAAAGATGTCGGAATGCTGTTTTGGGTTTCTAGGCGCCCACATGCTGCAGATTTTTTTGGGTTAGTGGCTTCAGGAGATTCCCTGGTGTTATACTCACCCCAAGATTTTTTCCTTGAGGAGGTTTGTAGTCTCTGGCCCCCTAGACTGTATCCGTTGCGGTTTTTTTTCCCCTTCCCCAAATCTTCATGATTTGCACTTGGTGGGGGATTGAACCCGGACCAAATTGCTGGACCAGGTCTGCGCCCCCCAGATCCCTTTGTAGTTCTGCCTGGTCTTCGATCGAGTGAATTCTTTCATCAACTTCACGTCATCTGCAAAAAGGGGCCCCTCGGTCTATTCCTTCCGTCTGGCGTTACAAATACCAGAAACGCAGGTCCTAGGGCTGACCCCCGTGGGACCCCGTGGTCACAGGTTCCCAACCCGACCCCCTCGCCCCCTACCCTGACTCGCTTCGCCTTCCTGACAAGTTTTCCCTGTCCATTTTAGGGTTTGTGTGTGTGTGGTGTGTGTATGTTGGTGGTGTGTGTGGTGTGTGGTGTTGTGTTGTGTGTTGTATGTGTGGTGTTATGTGTGTGTGGGTGTGTGTGTTGTGTTGGGGTTTTGGGGTTTTGGGTTTTTTAACCTACGGTGGTACATGGTGTGGGGGCGTGCGCGATTTGTACACATTTTTGTGTTTTCTTTAATTTATTATAAAAGTTTTCTTCGAAATTCTTCGGGATATTCGAAATTTCATGAATTTTTTTGTTTTTCTCATAAGCGATTTCTTCTTTACTCGCGAAAGTAACAGCATGTTGCAAAGACCCACGGAACGGACGGGGGCGAACCCATGGAAGTGACTCCTACAATTCCAGGCTGGTAGTTAACACACTGACTTGTAATTTCAGACTCGCTCGCCATGAGTTCAGACTCTACCCGTTCCCGGGGCTGACGGTTTCCACTTTTCTCTTTTTGGGCTATCAAAAGTTTTTTTTTAATGTTCCCAAAAAACTCGTGTAACTTCTTTTTCTTTAGTTTATTAACCCGTCATCATAGGGCTAAATAGACAAATTACTTTAAAAATTATCAGGAGTTTCCGCACTAATAAATAATGTTCTTAATTCAATCCCTGCTTTCAAGAAAAAAATTCACCAGAAAATTTCCACATCTTTTGCGACATTTTTTTCCCATTCCCCATTGCTCATTTTGTAGTTTTTTCCCCTTCCCTTTTTATCACATGATGCTGGCTACACATTGTGATGCAGGCACACATGTGTGATGTGGGGTTTAAACAGG
Organism: Cherax quadricarinatus; assembly: GCF_026875155.1. Taxonomy (NCBI): domain Eukaryota; kingdom Metazoa; phylum Arthropoda; class Malacostraca; order Decapoda; family Parastacidae; genus Cherax; species Cherax quadricarinatus. The sequence continues at coordinate 20,261 of NW_026466960.1, forward strand.
GTGTGATGCTGGGCTACACATGTATGATGCTGGGCACCATGGGGGTGTTGGGTTTTACACAATGTGATGTTGGGCTAACAGTGTGATGCGGGCTAAAATGTGTGATGTGGGTTACAATGCGTGATGCTGGGTTACACTGTATGATTTGGGGTAACATGTGTGTGCTGGGCTACACTGTGTGATGCTGGGTTCCCCAAATGCGGGATGCGGGGTTACACTTGGTGCTGGGTTCCCACATGTTGATGCTGGGTAAAATGTTTTAATGCGGGCTACACATGTGGGTCCTGGGCTACACATGCGTGAGGGGGGCTCCATATGTGATGCGGGGGGTAGACATTATGATCTGGGCTAACATGTTTTTTTGTGGGGGGTATTTGGTAGGTTCGTGGGTCTTTCCGGGCCCCCGGGGTCTTTTCCAGTAACATTTGATGCGGGGGCTACAATATGTTTTTTGTTGGGTAACATGTTTTAGATTTTTGGGGCCCAATATGTGTGATGGGATACACGTGGTTAGAAGGGGGGTTTGTGACTTTTGTTTGAAGATGTATCCAGAGTTGCTGCAGTCCCCACACCCCCTAAATCCTTTTCACGGGCTAAAAAATTCTGGGCCTTCATATGCGATTTGATGCTGGTCATCATGCGTTCTGAGTTGGTCGTCATTCGTCACAAAAGAGATCACTTGCGCCTGGAGAGGCCATCAAAGGGGCGTCATGAATGGTTTCACTGCGTTTTGATGCTCTTTCACAGCGTCTTGATAGTAGTCTTCACAAAATCAGTGGCTGGTCTCATATGCGCTTTAAATATTATTACAAGGGGTTGGTCTTTTATGTCTCTGATAATATCGCACATGCGTATTTTGTGGTCACTATTGCGCACGAAGCTGGTCATCATTGGTAATGATACTGGGAAACCACGAGTGTGAGGTGGGCAGTACATGCGTCATAAGCTGGTTATCACTGCGTCAAAACAACGTCTTAAAACTTGAGAGTATGTAATCGCTTCTGAAAAAGCTCCTCGACATGGTCCATAACGCAGGCAAGATGCGGGGTTTAGACACGTAAAACGATGACGTTGGGTTTTCAACCTTTATGGGGTTGTAAATCAATTAAAGCCCTTAAAAATAGCCTGTGGGGGGCGAGTGGAAACAAAGAAATCTTCCCGCAGAGCCACGCACGAAACGGGGACTTCTCAAAGGCACGGGGGAGGTTGTTTCAAGATCGTATTTTTTTTTTTCCAAACGGTCGTATCCCACAAGGCGGGTGGCCGAAAAGAAAAACGAAAGTTTTTCTTTTTTTAAAATTTAGAATTTATACAGGAGAAGGGGTTACAGCCCCTTGTCCTGGCATTTTATGCCTCTTACAACACACATAGCTTTTGGAGGAAAAAATTTTTTTGTTCCTTCCCCTTTGGGGATAAGGGAAAAAAACAGAAAAGGGAATAGTAAAAAAATAGAAGAAAACCCAGGGGGTGGTATTATATATGCTTGTAATGTATGGTAGTGTGACCTAAGTGTAAATAAAGTAGCAAGACTTACCCGAAAAAACCTTGCATGTTTTGAGACAGAAAAAAGGACACCAGCAAAACTACCATCGTAAAACAAAACAGGCTTTCGTTTAGATTTATTAGATTATATTATTTTGGTCCTATGGTGGGAAGTGGCCTTGTGATTTTTTTTTTTTGTCTCCCTCTCCTTTTTTTTTTCTTCGGTTTTTTTTCCATTATTACAGAGGTGATTTGATTTTGGGTTTTGCGCGGATTTTCCCCGTACTAACTATGTACTACGCTAAAGGCTTCATAATGTGGGTTTTTATGCTTCCATAGGGGTCACTAAGCTTTCTTGTCTAAGTTACTACCCGGGGTTGGCCTGTCCTCCCCTTAATCTATCTGTGACTGGCGGTCCCCCGTAATCACCCTTGCCTTATTATATAGCAATTTTTACTACAAAAAGCATTTAAAGAAACTGTGAGACGTGTTTAGGGGTACGTTTCGTTCTCGGAGATTATCAAGCAACAAACACCGCAGTAAGGCGTCTTTCCACGACTCTAAAATATACACAAACCCCCTAGTGTTTGGTTATACAATTTCACATTGAAGGTTTTGCCACCCATTGCTAATCGTTTCGTTCAAGGTCTAAAAATTTTCGAATTGTTTTTTATTGACGGCGCTACGTTTTTAAAATTTTTTTTCAGTTTCTAGGTTAGTAAATCTTTGGGGATGCCTTTCAAAAGAATTTCACCTTCTGCGGCGCCCCCTTTGGGAGTGAATAGGAATTTGACCCTCTAAAAGCCCCTGGATTAACTGCGCCAGAAAGTGAAGTCGGAAAAAAACCCAAGGGGGTTACACGTAATCTCTTTAAAAAACCCGGGGTAAAAACTACTGCTTTTAAAAAAGCAACCAGTCATTTTTTTTTTTCTGCTGATGTGAAATGTTTTAAAAATTAATTTATAAGTGGGTTTTTCGGGGAAATCTTAAAAATTTATACTGATCTATTTTGGAAGATGTCTAAAAAAGGAAATGCGTTTTATTCACCTTCGATAGTAAAACGAATTTAAGGTTTAAAAGAGCAAATTGTGACCTATACAGAGAAAAATCAGTCCATACTTTATCCTAATATGAAATCAGCTTATAAGAACTATACAACGAATAAGTAATTATATCAATACCCAAATAACCAGCACATAAAAGAGAGACGCTGACACAGACGGCGTTTTCGGTCCGACTTGGACCATTCCTGGTTAGTGTGACTCTGTAAATGGTTCCAAGTTCGGACCGAAACGTCGTCGTGAGCTCTCTCTTTTATGTGCTGATTAATTGTGTAATCGTCCCAGTCACGGATTGTGCCCTTTTTTTGGTTATTTAATAAGTAATATTCTGTAAAGCTTAGTGTTCATAGCCCACAATTTGAGGCAATGGTCTTTATGTAACATGTAACAAACACACACAAGTTACAACTATGCTGACGTAACCGAGACAACAACCTGAATCTTGTTTCACCGAACAGAAGAGATATTCTCAAATTATTTCACAGAAACCAATTGATTAAACGAATTATAACATACACAGTTGATATCGTCCAATAAAAGTTCAAAGTAACCAGAAAACACAAAATTTGGTACCTATGAAAGGCTAAATCCATGAGGACTTCATTCTTATTGCTGGGGTTCCGAAACCCTCTAATTTGCAGGAATATACCCAACCTTTTCTATTGCAAGGGTTCCCAACCTCATTCTCTCCTGCTGGGATTCCAACCTTTTCTATTGCAGGGTCTCCCAACTTTTTCATTGCCGACGGTAAAACAACCAGGAAGTCCCAAAGAGCCTGCTATCCTGGTGTAAAGGAGCAAAATAAACACAGCAGAAAAAACCTTTTATCTATGTTTAATCCATCAACCAATTTAGAACAGAAGAAATGTACACACTATATACACTATGTACAACAATAGGTATTAGTGCCTCAAGGTAAGCAAGAGGGACCGGCTCAACCAGCCTCTCGAAATGGGGGAAAAAAATGGCAAAGGGCAACTGGCGTGAGTGGTACCACATCACCTCTGCGATTTCCAAAACAACTCTCATTGGCAGGAACCTGGTACAGATTGAACGACGGGCCCCATCGTCACCCTTAGCCGCCGGATCGCTGTTGGGGGAGATAGACTGTCAATGAGGGAGTGTACATGCGCCGAATTAAGGGTACGTTACTCTTGTTGCATGCCACACAGGGGTTCCCAACTTATTTCTTATTGCAGGGTTCCCAAGCTGTTTCTATGCCCCGCACCCCAGGAATGTTTGATCAGTGTGGCACCCTCTACCAGAGTACTATCAACTTTGAAGAAATGCAAATATAAGCTGAACAATTGAAATTTTTTTGTAAAAATTAGAATTGTGCTTTACATTAGGACTCTTTGTCGTACCCCGTTGAAATGCCAATTTGCACCACCTATGGATGCGTCCATCCCATGTTGGGAACCCCCAGACATTTGTATAACAACAGTCCATTGAAGACTGATACCGTTCTCTTTGTTATGCTTTAATCAGGAAAAAGCGCCAAATAAGTAGGGGTCCAATACAGAACTTGGGGAATGGAAAGCTTCAAATTCGATCCAAGCGAAGTGGAGATTGGGACAGGTTTCCTTGTAACTCAAGAACCCCCTTATCAACATCAAGAGCCAAATTAATACAATAATGAAAAAAAAACATTTTCCCTATACTATTTAGAGTTAGAAGTATATAAAATGTCATCTACACACGTCCATAAATAAATCAACTTTCTTCTAAGTAGATACAGAAGGTGTCATTTTGAAGTCGATCAAGGAGCCTTTCATGAACCAGGGAACTCACGGAATTATGAGTTTGATATGAGCCTGTGTAACATTGTGCCTGGTCCTGACCGAGCCGCGGGGTTATGACCCCCCGAAACCCTCTCCAAGGTATACCAACAGGTTTATTAATCTTGCTCAACATACATCACACGACCCGTTGAAAATTGTAGCGATTCCAAAAAAGAGCGTTTCTTCGAAGTAATTAACGAATTATTTGGAGAAAGGCAGCAAAAATAAAAGTTATTCCTGAGAACGTTTCGAAAATAGGGAAGTATCCCATCTTAAAATTTAAAAAATTAAATAATTCAGAAATTTAGATTTTTGTTTTTAAATTTCTTTTTTTACATACTGTTTCAAATTCTCCATGCTCCTGTGAGAAAATATATTTCATTAAATTAAAAATAAAATTCGCATTCGATTAAAATATGGCATAAAATTGGCCACTGGCACCCACACAACCCAAATTAATATAACACATCCACTTAAAATGTACACCAGCATTCAAGTTTTGAAGCTGAACGATAAGATCCATTCTTAGATATCCTCACCGAGAGAAGGAGACAAACAGGATATGACACAAAACATTCAGGTTTTGCATATTCATCGGATTCACATCAAGAAGGAATTGTCGAGTGACGAAAGATTGGAAAACAGGTGTGTATTGTGTTTCGCAACATCTGTGTTTAGTTTACGCACAGATAACGTCATTCCTGGTGACCTTGGACTGTGTTCAGTGCTTCAAACATGACCACTAGAGGGTGGCTACGGCCCCGCTGGGGCTCTGAGCCCTCACAGCTCTGCTCCCCACAGTGTGGGGCAGCCTGTGAGGTCCACAGGCAGGCAGCTCTGCTGCAGGCACTGTCCCCACAACCTACAGTCACCATGACAGACCGGGAGAGCGCCTAAACGTTCCTTAGGAAATGCGGGGAACGAGTTGGAGGACGAGTGGGGCAGGTGTGAGCCCCCACCAAGAAGGCCAATGATGCAGTGGAGACTAACTGGTGCCTGCCAATCTGCCCTATGGTCCGTCGGCAGCCCCTACCCACCAAGAAGACTTTGGCACCCCCAGATGGCCATAGGGGTCGTGGAAGGAAGCCAGGAGGAAAGTAGCTCCTCAAGTGCAAGGATGGAGCCATCCCCAGGTCCCTACAAAACCCAGTTTGGCGTTGGCCTCCACAGTGACGGGGACTGGTTGACTCCACGTTGAAGGAGGAATTCCCGCTAAGCTCGGGCACAAGTAACCAGGGCCTTCAACATTTCAAGGTCCCAACTAACCCCTTCAACGGTGGTTTTATGGTAAGGTATCCTGTAAGGTCTCCCCCACCTCAAGTCCGCTCGAGTTCACGTCTCAGGAACGAGGCTTCTGGTCATTCCTAACGGGACGAAGAGACTCTTACGATATTGAAGGGGCTGTTGTGACCCATCCAGCATGGTGGAACTGCTTGCCTCGGAGAAGGAGTACAATGGGTGTTTTACACGTCCCCTGTGACCCCTCCACTGGACCCCATTTTGGAAGTGCCCATATTGTCAAGGCGGAGCGAACTCACTGCGCAACGGTGAACAATGCCCACATACCGCCAGGTGCTGATCCATCCACAAAGGTCCACTTACCCACGCACCTGGACTTGGGGTCAGGGGTAAGATCAAGACCCGACCATACCAGTCAGGCCCAGTACAATGCTTCAACTGCGCAGGGGTTAATCATATTGCAGCCACCTGCAGCGATGAAGAAGAAAGTGGTAGTGTGTGCAGCAAGGCACACGACCGAAGGACTGATTGCAAATCCTCCAAACATCCACCTGGCGAAGCCATCGGCCAGCGCCCAAGTGAGCCAACTGCTCAAGATGCACCATGCCTGGAACCCGGAGCTGACCTGTTGATGGTGCTGGCACTGGCAGCAAGTTCGTCATCCGGAACGACCTCGACATCCCACCGACCCACCCAGGCCTATGGAACATGCCCAGCAACAGTCAGCAAGGGCTCCAATCACAAACGTGTTCACCCCGATACCGCAGGAGGGCAATAAAAAAACCCAGTGATTCCCCAGCACTGGGCTCCCAGCGTGGCATCAAGGGCAGACACTGGTTTGCAGCAGCTGAGCGCGGTCAATGCGGCGTACAGGATGCAAGGAGGCCAAGAATGCAAGGAATCATTAGGGAAAAACAGCCACAATGGCAGCAACACTGCCCAGGCAGGATCCCAGCTGGGCATTCAACATTCCTTGCCATATACGGCCAGCAGCTCTTTCCCAAGGACAGGCCCCTCCTGTTGCGCCACGACAGGCAGAGGTTCCCCCCGCCAGGTGACTTGGAAAGCACATGGCCATCTCATGCCGCCAGGGTGCACCCAGCTTATGCTGCTGCAGAGTCGCCAAGCCCCCGCAGACATAACCCAGCGACCCAAGCACCGCGCCTCGAAAAAAACGGGTCGTCCAGCTGCAATGCCTGCCAGAGGTAATTGTCTAATCCTTTCGCGGATCGACTGAAAAAACCATCGGGTGTCACTCAGCGCCCCCTTCCTCTGTCAGCCTGCTGCCGTCGGCAGAGGACAGGGCGCCTGCAGGCAAGCTCCTGTCATGGATGCTGGGACGTGGGTCCTCCTGGACAGGAAAGACTCAATGGAACTTGCAAGCCATCATCCAGGAGTCCTTCCAGTCTGTGATGAGGAGGCCCCGGAGACCGACCAACAACGGACGACGAGTCCCAGGCAGAGATTGGAATCAGTGAGCCACACTCTGCGGCCCTTGAAGATCCTCCAGTGGAACATTTGTGGGTCTGCAGCGGAAAATTCACATTAGTGATTGAAGCTTCCGTTCAGGATGGGTTGATGACTTCCTGTTTCAGGAAACACACAACGATTTTGTCACGTCCAAATGCACCCGTATTCCGGATTCTCAGCCTACCTTCAGACGCCTGAAGGACTGGCAGAGGGCACGGCGATCTACGGTCAGGACCACTATCCCTCATTCAATCTCCATTGACCACCCATCGACTGTGGGTGAGGGGCGTAAGGTTCAGGCCTGGTCACCCTACACCTGTCGGATGGACCTCGTCGGGTTTACAATATTACAGAAGCTGCTCGGTACACCCTTGACATCTCAAAAGGTGGCAGCACCGCCCACAGGAAGGTCTTGTTGTGCTGGGGAAGGTCAATGCCCACCACCCAATACTTTCATCGTCACTCCTACCAACGCAAGCTGGGAGGCACCTTACGGTTCTGTGCTGGAGGAGGTCCCCTGAGATCGCACTCCTCAATAATGGTGAGCCAACCCATCACTATGGTGGCCGCTTGGATGTCACACTCATCGTCTAGGGCGTTTTCCTCTCGGGGCGCGAGATGGAGGGTCCACCCCCGTCTCACCAGTGATCACTTTGCAGTGGTCACCTACAGTGAGACGCTGATGTCCAGCGGAGCCCGCTTCCCCAGAACCTACCCCCAGATGGAATCTAAAAAAGCCCGACTGACAGGCTTCCAGGGAGGTCATTTGATCGGACTGGTGGGCGGAGACTCCCCTTCCAGAAGAACCCATATGAGCGCGGTCTCAAAGCTTTGCAGGTGGCCTTCACATGTGCATCTGAGGCAGCAATACCTAAGATTAAACAGGCGAGGGTCATAAAACGTGACTGGTGGTTTTACAATGAGGGCACATCAGGAACAGAACCACCGCAATCAATGTTGTACTGCAAGCGCACAGGCGTAATCCCACGGTTGAGTCCATGCGACAGCTCAGGAAGTGGTTGCGGCATGTCGACGCCATGTCTCACACAGGTCCGGCAGGCTAAATGGGTTCGAGTGGTGTGACCTCCTTCAGCTACACCTCCACTTACTGAGATTTGGACCAAGTTACGATTTGTCCATGGGCATCCGTCGCAGTGTGGGCTCGGGTTTGCACCCAGACCCCAGCAACGGAGGCAGCGCGTCCTCGCATGTGGACCTATTCACGCTCCAAAGCGGCCATGCTCAACTGCCTCAGGATCTCCAGGACCTCTCAAAGCCACCCTCCTTCCTAGAAGGGTGATGTGATCCAAGACAGATAGCGCAATGCCAGTGCAGGGATTCCACGGATGAAGACTTCACCGGACCACAGGAGCTCCAGCAGCCTTCACATCTCATCGAGATCACCTGCTCCGGGGCATGATGGAAACACCTATGGCATGATCACGTCGTCTGGCCTTCTGGTACATTCAGCCTGTCCCTGGGTATTCATCAACCAGACTTGGTCTATCTTGGTGACAACTCCCTGTCGTAATGGAAGGAGGCTGCACAATCATACGTATTCATAAGGCACTGGGGATCTCTGGCAGTGTGAGACCCTCTCCCTCAGACCAGAGTTGCATCTCGGAATGTGTCTGTACAGGACGGTTTTTGGAGCGCCTGAGGTGAGAAGCTTTGCCCCCTCCTCATAAACACCTCTATGTCTTCACCAGTAGGAGTGGCACTTTCGAAAGCTTATACCACTCTACGACCATCATTGGGTTCGGACTCCCAAGCCTACATTGGACTCTATGCTTCTTGACCCCTGAAAAGCTTTTGAGCCGCCAGTGCAACCTACCCGCCTCTCTACTCTTGGCGCCTGTCAGGGGGATTAAAGTGGCAGCTGCATTTCATGCTTCTCGTTCCTACTCCAGTGGAACAAGGCGGGCAGCCGGGGTACGCTTCCATAGGCAAGCCTCTTCTCTCAAGACACTGGACAAGAACGTCACTCCACAGGGGGGGTGCTTAGTCCCACCCTGTTACAATGTACTTGAGATGCCTCAGCTTGAGTGGCCCTGTCCTTACCTCCTGAGGGACCATCCTCCTCAGCTATGCCGATGACCTGGCACTTGTCGTACCTAGGAAGCTCCGGCTTTTTGCAGCGTTCCCCGGAGACTTCGATCTGCTGGCTTCCTCCACCTGCGTCACTTGGGACTGCAAAGCTATCTGACGGCGAATCCAAACCATGTATCCTTCCGCACCAAGGTGCCCAGATCCAGAGGCTGCGGGTCTTTGGGCACATCGACCTGGAGTGGGTTCACAGTTATAGAACCATGGCATCTACATTGACAGCGACTAACACCATCCGAAACATGTGCGCACACATTAAAGAGAGGGCTCAGCAGAGGGTTCAGGGCATTGAGTGCCATGGCAACCTATGGTTAGGGGCCAGCCTCGTAGGTCAAGAGGTTGTTTCTACAATCCAGCAATACGTTATCCCTTCAGTATTGAGTACTATGGTGACACTTGCTCGAGGTGTCACGCCATACCCACAACATCAAAACCCTCTGTTTCATCCAGAACACGAGCTGTACGGGGAGCCAATGCTGAGGGGTCTCCCTAGGTGTCCAATGCAGTGGCTCTTGAACCTTGAGAGTGCAGCTACATCCATGAAGAACAGGATCCAACGGTAGTCTGCCAGGAGGATTGCAAATATATTCGTCCGAGCACCCAGGGGCTGACAGAACTGATGAGAGGAATTACGGGTCCCGCCAGGACAGGTCATTCCAACTGCAATCCGGCCAGCCGATGGATGTGGTCCGGTAGCAGATGCCACCCCAGAAGCTCTTTGCGCCATGACATTTTGAGGCATCCATGCGGGAGGCTGCGACAGAACAGGCAGCGAACTACAACGTTGCCACCAGTCCCTATTCCCCATTGGCACCAAGAGCTGTTTGCTGTGAGCATGGACAACCCTACCAGACAGCAAGAGGCATTGCACCCCGGGACATTCTGCACCACCTTGCCACGGCTAGCTATTGTGGTCGGAAGGCCCAGGGTTTGTGCCATTTGTACACTGATGGCTCCAGAGCCCAGTGGCAGGCGCACAGCTGCTGGGATGTTCCACCACAGCAATCTGACAGCAAGGTTGGCGGCCTCCCAACCATTGCACCATCCTCCAGGCCGAACTCTTTGCCATCCAACCAGCTCCAGCGGCAATGCTCTTGCATGACCAACACATCCCCCCATCATTCCACGTTGATTCCAAGGCAGCAATCCAAGCGCTTATGCACAAGCAGAGAGCCAAAGGACAAACATACACTTAATCACATCCATCCGGGTTGACCTGCATACTCTCATGGCCATGTGTCCGAGGGCTACCATCAACTGATCCCGAGCCATGTTGGGTATCCCTGGCAATGAGCTGCATGATGAGCCTGCTAGGACTGCAACCCACGAGGCACAGACCACATGCAGCGATCTCAATCAGCCTCAAGCCAGATTGCGCTGTATGGCTGCTTGTGGTGTCGGCGAGGCGCCCATTCCGCTGACCCTGGGAGTCACGGAGCCAGCTGTGGTATGTCATGGGGCGAGCCCACAGGGTGCCCCCCTCCCCCAAAGTCTTACGGTCACAGTCCAGGAACTGAGGGTTCATATCCCACCGCCTACGCTTAGGTATCCCACCACTGCGCGGATTGTTGAACGGGCACGAGAGGATCTCTGTGCCCATTGATACCGAATGGTTTCCGCAGCCCTTGGTGCACTACCTAGTTAAGACTGACCGTCCTACGATGCCCCTTCGAACGTAGACACTTCCGCAAAGACCCAAGTAAGGGGCGCAGACCCGAGAGAATGAGGCAGCCACATCTTGTTACTTTAGCTGTCAGGGACACTGGAAAACCTATACTTCCCGTCCTTGCATGTCATCCGCCCCCGCCGCTGAAGTTGCTGCAAGGGCCTGCTATTGCCTTCCAATGCACAGCACACCAAGCCACTGTCTAAGTGCCACTAAAACGTTTATTGTAAACGTCATCTGGCCAAAGGGCCGGTGAGGTTAACCCCCCCTTCCTGCTGAAGACCTGCCACATAGTATTCAATTAACGCTAAAAGTCACATCCCAACCCCCGGGGAGGCCAATGCCGTGTCAGCAAATGGAAGAGACTCCGGGCCGGGATTACCGGCGAATCAAATAGAATATAATAAACTTAAGAAATTCATAGGAAGACTTAATACATTTGAAATATTTAAATATTTAAATGTTGTGTCAAGGGAATGCAAGCTTTGTTTTACCTTCCATTGGTAAGAGTTTTGTGTTTGTGTGTTTGTCTGTAACTTCAACCTAGTTGATGTTTGCGGTGGTCGAGTCCGAGCTCCTTGCCCGCCTCTTCAATGATCGCTACTAGTTCACTCTCCCTGAGCCGTGAGCTTTATCATACCTCTGCTTAAATCTATGTAGGGATCCTGCCTCCACTACAAAACTTCCCAACTCTTCCACTTACTGACTACTCTGGTGTGCTGAAGAAAAAACTGTCCTACATCCCTGTATTTCATCTGTGTCTTCAGCTTCCAACTGTGTCCCCTTGAACTGTGTCCCCGACAAAAAACAATCTCTGGACATCCCGTCTTTGTCCACCTTGTCAATCCTCTCAGAATTTTGTATGTCGTTTTTATCAAGTCCCCCCTATCACTCCTGTCCCTCCAGTGTCGTCAGGTTGATTTCCCTTAACCTCTCCTCGTAGTACATCCCTCTTAGCACTGGGACTAATCCTTGTTCAAACCTTTGCACTTCTCTAGTTCTTCACGTGCTAGGCTAGGAGTGGTTCCAAACTGTGCCTCATACTCCAATATGGGCCTAACGTACACGGTGTACAGGGTCCTGAATGAATCCTTATTAAGATGTCGAATGCTGTTCTGAGGTGTTGCATAAGTTGCGCCCACATGCTGCAGCAGTTATTTGGATGATGTGGTGGCGCTTCAGGAGATGTGCCTGTTTGTTAAATCTCACCACCCCAAGAATCTTATACCAAGAGTGAAGGCTAATGAAGTCACATGTCCCCCCTATACAGTACACCGACTGCGTTCTTCTTGCCCTATACCCAATCTTCAAAGACTTTGTCACTTGGTGGGATTGGAATCTCCCCAGGAGCCAATTGCAGTACTAAGGTCTGGCAGCCTGTCCAATCTCTTTGTAGTTCTGCCTGGTCTTTCTGATCGAGTGTGAAAATCTTCACATCACTTCACGTCATCTGCAAACATGGACACCTCAGATGATCAAGATCCTTCCGTCAAGGTCGTCTGACAAATACCATAAACACACTGGTCCCTAGGAGCTGACCCCTGAGGACCCCACGCTGGTCACAGGTGCCCACTCTGAACATCCCTCTCACCACGTACCATGACTCGCTTCTTCCTTCCTGACAAGTATTTCCCTGATCTTTGTATGAGTGTGTGTGTGTGTGTGTGTGTAATGTAAGTGTGTGAGTGTGTGTGTGTGTGTGGTGTGAGAGTGAGTGTGTGTATGTGTGGTGTGTGTATGTGTGTGTGTGTGTGTGGGTGTTGTGTGTGTGTGTGGGGGGGGGGTTTGTGTGTGTATTTCGAACCATACGTGTGGTGTACATGTGTGGTGCGCGCGTGGCGCTATTTCGTAACCACAAATTTGGTGTTTTCCTTCAATTTATTATAATAAATGTTTCTCTCAGAACATTCTTCGGATATACGAAGTTTTCATGATTTTACTGAGTTTTTCTCATAAGCAGATTTCTTCTTGACTCGCGAAATCGTAACAGCACTGTTGCAAAACGACCCACGGAACGGACGGGAATCGAACCCAATTTCTAGTGACTCCTACAATTTCCAGGCGAGTATTAACCACACTGACTTGTAATTTTCAGTACTCGCTCGCCATGAGTTCAGACCTACCCGATCCGTGGTCTGAACAGTTACCACTATTCACTTGTTGGCTATCAAAAGTTTTTTTTCTTAATGTTACCTTCCAAAAAACTCGGGTAACATTCTCTTTCTTTAGTTTCTTATACCACGTCATCATATGGTGGCTGAATAGACTAATACTTATAAAATATTATCAGGAGTTACCGCACTATATAACATAATGTCTGTAAATATCAATACCTGACTTTCAAGAAAAAAATTCACCAGAAAAATTTCCACATCAATTTGGCGACATTTTTCCATTCACCACATTGCTCAGTTTTGTAGTTTTTTTCCCCTTACCTTTTCATACACACTGATGCTGGGCTATACACCATGTTGTGTTCCTAGGCTTACACATGTGTGATGCGGAGGGGTTAAAAAACACGTGTGATACTGGGCTACACATGTATGATGCTGGGCAACACATGCGTGATGCTGGGTTAACATAGTAGATGTTGGGCTACTCATTGTGATGCTGGGCTACACATGTGTGAGTGCTGGGATTAAACACATGCGTGATGCGGGTTAACACAGTGTATTGATGTTGGGCTACCATGTTGGATGCTGGGGCTACACATGATGTGATGATGGGTTACACATGCGTGATGCTGGAGGTACACATGTGTGATGCAGGGTTGCACAATGTGTGATGCTGGGCTATCACATGATGTAATGCTGGGACTACCAAATGTGTGAGATCCTGGGCTACACATGCGTCGAGGCTGTCTACACATATGTGATGCTGGGGGTATAACATGTATGGATCGGGGCTAACACATGAGTTTCTGATGGTGGTATGTGTAGGTTCGTGGGTCTTACGTCCATGCCCGGGTCTTTTCCAGTAACATTTCTGTGCTGGTCTACACATATGTTTTTTCGTGGGCTACCATGTTTTAGATGTTGGGCTACATATGTGTGATGCGGAAACTCCACATGTGTTTAGAAGTGGTTGTGACTTTTGTTTGGCAAGTATTGATCCATGCAAGTGCTTGCAGTCCCTCACACGCACTCATAATCTTCTCTTCACATGCGTCAAAATATCCTGTCCTTCATATGCTAAAGATGCTGAGTCATCACATGCGTTCTGATGTTTGGTCGTCCATCTGCCCGTCACGAAGATGATCACTTGCGCCATGGAGAGGCCATCAAATGCGTCATAGAAACTGGTCTTCACATGCTCTTTGAAGCTACTTGCACATGCGTCTTGATAGTAGTCCATCAGCAACATCAACGTGGCTGGTCATCATATGCGTCTTGAAGCTAGTTATTACAAGGGGTTGGTCATTTTAATGTCTCATGAGATAATATCGTCACAGCGTATTCAGTTCTGGTTCACAACTGCGTCACGAATGCTGGTCATCACTTGAGTAATGATACTGGCTATCACACGAGTCGTGAGGCTGGTCATTACAAGCTCATGATAGCTGGTTATCACTTGCGCAAAGCACATGCGTCCTTAAAGCTTGAGACGTAATGTAATCGCTTCTGAAAAGACTACTCGACATGTCGTCCATAACCAGGTCAAACGAGCGAGGGTTTTAAGACACGTAAAACATGACGATGGTCGTTTTCAACCTTTTATGAGGAATTCGTAAGTCTCAATATAAAGACCCATATAAACATAGCCTGTGGAAGGGGCGAGTGGAAACAAAGAATTCTCCCGCAGGCCACGCAACGAAGACGGTGACTTCACCAAAGGCACGAGGGAAGGTTGTATTCAAGACTCGTAATTTTTTTTTTTCAACAAACCGGTCGGATCCCACCAAGGCAGGAGCCCGAAAAGAAAAACGAAAGTTACTCTTTTAAATTTAGTAATTTATACAGGAACGGGGTTACTACCCTTGCATCCCTGGCATTTTAGTCGCTCTTACAAACACAACATAGCTTACGGAGGAAGAATTCTGTCCACTATCCCATGGAGATAAGATAAAATAAACAAGAACAGGAACTAGTAAGAAAATAGAAGAAACCCATAGGGGATGTGTATATTATATGGCTGTAATGTATTGTTTAGTGTACCCTAAGTGTAAGTAGAAGTAGCAAAGACTTAACTGAAACCTTCCAATGTTTTATGATACAGAAAAAATGAGGACACCAGTCAATACTACCATCATGTAAAACAATTACAGCTTTCGTTTAGATTCGTATTAGATTTATATTATTACTGGTCCTATGGTGGGAGTGGCCTTGTGATATTTTTCTATGTCCTCCTCTCTATCCTTTTATTTCTTCGGATGTTTTCCCATTATCTACAGAGGTGATACTATTGTTTCTGCGCGGGATTCTCTCGACTACACATGTACTACGCTACAGAGCTTCATAAAGTGGGTTTTCTATGCTTTCCAGTAGGGAGTACACTAAGCATTTTCTTGTCTAATGTTACACCTGGGGTTAGGCCGTGTCCTCCCTTAATCTATACTGTGACTGGCGGTCCCTCAGTAAGTCACCACTTTGCCATTATTATATAGCAATACTACTATAAAAAACATTTAAGAACTAACTAAGTGAGACGTGTATTAGGGATACTTTCGTTCTTCAGGAGATTTATCAGCACAAACACACGCAGTAAGGCGTCCTTTCCACGACTCATAAACTATACACAACCTCCTACGTGTTTGGTTATCACAGTCCCTGCACATTAAATGGTGGTTTGCACACTATTGCTAATCGGTTGCGTGACCAGGTCTAAAAAATTGATTCTTCGAATTGTTTTTTGATATGGACGGCAGCTACGTTTATTAATAATTTTTCTTCAGTTTCTTCTAGGTTACTTACATCAGTGGGTGATGCCTATATCAAAAAGACATTTCACCATTTCTGCGGCGCCGCTTTGGGAGTGAATAGGAATATCAGAGCCCTCTAACATGCCATCTCGGATTAACTGCGCCAGAAAGTGAAGTACGAAAAAATGTACCTAAGGGGTGAAACACGTAATCTCTATAAAAATCCGGCCGAAAATACACATGCTTTCCAAAAGAAGTCATACCAGTCATTTTTTTCTTTCTGTCGTGATTTTATAAGTGTATAAAATTATATAATAAGTGGATTTACGGTAAATCTAAAATTCCTCAGTACTTGATCTATTTTAGGAAGATGTCTAAATAAGGAAATGCGTGAAATCACACTTCGATAGTAAAACGATTTTTAAGGTTTATGAGAGTTTTAGACCATCCTAAGGTTTTACTAAGGCTGAAGTTGTGATAATGAGGACTTATTTCACGGGCAAATTGAGTGTCCAGTTGATTAAATCGTACTAGAGAAATTTGCATTTACCCAAACTTCATGAGTAGAGATTTGCAAGTACTTAAACTTACGGATCACCACTATGCCATCTTAACAGATATGTGTTTTGAAAATAGGTTGAAATTCATATTTAGTGAGATCAGTTAAAGCTTGACACGGTAATGAGAAATTCATATCTAGTCTTAGGCAGTCAAGGCAGGTGAAATTGCCTGACCAAGAAAATGTACAGAGAAAATTCACCGCGCGCAAACGGAGATAAAACACCTCAATTACTGGGAGCGCTTGAATTTCTGAACCTTTACTCCCTGGAACGCAGGCGGAGAATACACCGATTATATACACCTTGAAAATCCTAGAGGGACTAGTACCGAACCTTGCACACGAAAATCACTCACAACGAAAGCAAAAGAACTAGGCAGACGATGCAACATCCCCCAATGAAAAAGCATGGGTGTCACATCACGTTAAGAGACAATACATAAGTGTCAGGGGCCCGAACTGTCAACAGCCCCCCAGCAACATAAGGGGGATTACCAATAAACCCCTGGCTGATTCCAAGCAGGCACTGACAATCACCTAAAGTCGTACCTGACCATCCAGGCTTGGAACGTACGTTAGATTGCGTGCAGCCGCAATAACATCCCTTTTCTCAGGCTCTATCCACCAGGGAAGGCCTGAGGTCACGGACAGGGCCGCGGGGTCGTGTGACCCCCGGAACTCTCTCTATGTAAAACTCCAGGTAACACATGTATGTTTTTCATAAAACACTATGGTCATGGGCCTCGCAAATCTCAGCATGTTTTGCACAACTACCTATTTGACAGCCCTCAAGTAACTGAGAGTAGGAAATCAGAGAAGTGTCATGTAGTGTATTTTAGAATAAAAACAATCATAAAAAATCGTGGTAAATTTTTGGAGTCAAAAAAAAAAAACACGAATTGACATCACGTCCTCTCTTGACAGCAAGAATCAAAAAACTTACATCTTCTTTAAAAAAACATACTTAGAAATATGAAAAAAATCAAGCGACTGTATTAACATATTGCCAGAATTATACACATTTTTCGTAAGAAAACATTTTTTTCTATAAATTTACATATTGTCGTTTTTTATATTTCCTGAAAGCTTCCTTGCACCCCTGAAACGTTACCAGCAATAAAAGGTGTTTTTAACTTAAGTAATTCATATATGCAGTGAAGGTTCATTAGTACAAACTCGAGATCTGAAATTTCACCGACATGAATGCGCGTCAGTGTACAGCAGAATTCCAGCCCTCAAGAGAACAAGAATTAGAAAGGATCATCATTGGCACGGTACTCTTATTTTAAAAGTCTTTTTTATCCGTCCTAACATTTATTTACAGATTTGATAGTGATCCTGTGTGTCCTTGAGGAGGAGATCGTCTGATATTTCACTCCCAAGTCCTTCACATTAGTTTCTCACTCTATTGGTGTTATTAGAATTTTGATGCATACTCTGTTTTCTAGCTATAATTTCCCTCAAGTTTTCGCAAAACGAAATAATTGAAATATGTCCTACACTGACATCAGTATAGCTTTCCGGTGGCCATAGAATTATAACGTCTGGAGATTTACTGTGTGCGTCAGTGGATGAACACATATTCATGCAATATTCTGTCATCGTCTGAAAAAGAAGACACGGTGGTATGTTTACATTTCAGTTTATGTCATATGTGAGGATGAAAAGGATGGGAGCGTATACTGTACCTTTCGTGAAGCAGAATTTTCCCTGTGGCAGCCTCCGAATTAACTGCTGACAACCTTGTTACTTGGTTTGTGCAGTTGTACGAGGAATCCAAGTTGTTGGCGATCCATGGTTTCTCTTAGAACTCTTTCAAAGATTTATAATTAGGAACGTTAGAACTATGGTTCACTCTTAAATTGTTTTGCTATTGTTTTGTTGCACCCTTATGGCAGCATTACTTTTTAGCGATTGTTGGGATATACCTGTTACCCAGGCGCCCTGTCCAATACAACTTAAGGCACACACAATGAAATTTCCTGCATTTCGCTTTATTTACGGGAATTCCACTAGAATGGCTGGGCAAAAGCCATCGGTAGTGTCAACGACTATCTTTCAGAATCCATTGGAAGTATAGGTCAAAAATTTGGAAAATATTGATTGGAATCATACTAGAGACTTTAGTTTCGCACTCATTTCCTTGTTCCAACTCGTTTGAAAGAGGACCCGATTACTGGCTTAAGCCTTTGATAGGCAAAAGTAAAAAAAATAGTATGGATTTCTTTGACTTTTATGCAATACTTTTGGCTCCTGGCTCTCCTGAATCCTGTATTAATCATTTAACTAATGCTCCATATTTTCTGCTTCCCTGTTCAGTGCTTTTTCATTTCAGATAGTTTAGTACCCACTTGAGAAGCTCAGCATTATTCTCGCCTTATCCTGTATAGGGGCTTCTTTGGTCAGTTCCATTTACATCTTCTCTTCTTTCTCCTAAGATGAATATGCTTTAACATACTTCTTCTGCTAACTGAGTTGATAATTTGAAGACACTGTTGTGACCACATTATTTAAGATGTCTTCCCAGCACGCTTCACAAGTGACATCATTTATTTGATTCCTATTGATGTTCTTGTTTTAAAGTTCAGTTTGAAGAAGTACCCTTCATAAATGCCTTTTGCTGATCATGCCCCTGTGCATACACTTCTGGCCTTTGATTAGGTTGTGAACTGAATATAGTTTGATACTGTATATATTTAATGCCGCAAAAAAAAAAAATAAAAGAGCAAATTGTGACCTATACAGAGAAAAATCAGTCCATACTTTATCCTAATATGAAATCAGCTTATAAGAACTATACAACGAATAAGTAATTATATCAATACCCAAATAACCAGCACATAAAAGAGAGACGCTGACACAGACGGCGTTTTCGGTCCGACTTGGACCATTCCTGGTTAGTGTGACTCTGTAAATGGTTCCAAGTTCGGACCGAAACGTCGTCGTGAGCTCTCTCTTTTATGTGCTGATTAATTGTGTAATCGTCCCAGTCACGGATTGTGCCCTTTTTTTGGTTATTTAATAAGTAATATTCTGTAAAGCTTAGTGTTCATAGCCCACAATTTGAGGCAATGGTCTTTATGTAACATGTAACAAACACACACAAGTTACAACTATGCTGACGTAACCGAGACAACAACCTGAATCTTGTTTCACCGAACAGAAGAGATATTCTCAAATTATTTCACAGAAACCAATTGATTAAACGAATTATAACATACACAGTTGATATCGTCCAATAAAAGTTCAAAGTAACCAGAAAACACAAAATTTGGTACCTATGAAAGGCTAAATCCATGAGGACTTCATTCTTATTGCTGGGGTTCCGAAACCCTCTAATTTGCAGGAATATACCCAACCTTTTCTATTGCAAGGGTTCCCAACCTCATTCTCTCCTGCTGGGATTCCAACCTTTTCTATTGCAGGGTCTCCCAACTTTTTCATTGCCGACGGTAAAACAACCAGGAAGTCCCAAAGAGCCTGCTATCCTGGTGTAAAGGAGCAAAATAAACACAGCAGAAAAAACCTTTTATCTATGTTTAATCCATCAACCAATTTAGAACAGAAGAAATGTACACACTATATACACTATGTACAACAATAGGTATTAGTGCCTCAAGGTAAGCAAGAGGGACCGGCTCAACCAGCCTCTCGAAATGGGGGAAAAAAATGGCAAAGGGCAACTGGCGTGAGTGGTACCACATCACCTCTGCGATTTCCAAAACAACTCTCATTGGCAGGAACCTGGTACAGATTGAACGACGGGCCCCATCGTCACCCTTAGCCGCCGGATCGCTGTTGGGGGAGATAGACTGTCAATGAGGGAGTGTACATGCGCCGAATTAAGGGTACGTTACTCTTGTTGCATGCCACACAGGGGTTCCCAACTTATTTCTTATTGCAGGGTTCCCAAGCTGTTTCTATGCCCCGCACCCCAGGAATGTTTGATCAGTGTGGCACCCTCTACCAGAGTACTATCAACTTTGAAGAAATGCAAATATAAGCTGAACAATTGAAATTTTTTTGTAAAAATTAGAATTGTGCTTTACATTAGGACTCTTTGTCGTACCCCGTTGAAATGCCAATTTGCACCACCTATGGATGCGTCCATCCCATGTTGGGAACCCCCAGACATTTGTATAACAACAGTCCATTGAAGACTGATACCGTTCTCTTTGTTATGCTTTAATCAGGAAAAAGCGCCAAATAAGTAGGGGTCCAATACAGAACTTGGGGAATGGAAAGCTTCAAATTCGATCCAAGCGAAGTGGAGATTGGGACAGGTTTCCTTGTAACTCAAGAACCCCCTTATCAACATCAAGAGCCAAATTAATACAATAATGAAAAAAAAACATTTTCCCTATACTATTTAGAGTTAGAAGTATATAAAATGTCATCTACACACGTCCATAAATAAATCAACTTTCTTCTAAGTAGATACAGAAGGTGTCATTTTGAAGTCGATCAAGGAGCCTTTCATGAACCAGGGAACTCACGGAATTATGAGTTTGATATGAGCCTGTGTAACATTGTGCCTGGTCCTGACCGAGCCGCGGGGTTATGACCCCCCGAAACCCTCTCCAAGGTATACCAACAGGTTTATTAATCTTGCTCAACATACATCACACGACCCGTTGAAAATTGTAGCGATTCCAAAAAAGAGCGTTTCTTCGAAGTAATTAACGAATTATTTGGAGAAAGGCAGCAAAAATAAAAGTTATTCCTGAGAACGTTTCGAAAATAGGGAAGTATCCCATCTTAAAATTTAAAAAATTAAATAATTCAGAAATTTAGATTTTTGTTTTTAAATTTCTTTTTTTACATACTGTTTCAAATTCTCCATGCTCCTGTGAGAAAATATATTTCATTAAATTAAAAATAAAATTCGCATTCGATTAAAATATGGCATAAAATTGGCCACTGGCACCCACACAACCCAAATTAATATAACACATCCACTTAAAATGTACACCAGCATTCAAGTTTTGAAGCTGAACGATAAGATCCATTCTTAGATATCCTCACCGAGAGAAGGAGACAAACAGGATATGACACAAAACATTCAGGTTTTGCATATTCATCGGATTCACATCAAGAAGGAATTGTCGAGTGACGAAAGATTGGAAAACAGGTGTGTATTGTGTTTCGCAACATCTGTGTTTAGTTTACGCACAGATAACGTCATTCCTGGTGACCTTGGACTGTGTTCAGTGCTTCAAACATGACCACTAGAGGGTGGCTACGGCCCCGCTGGGGCTCTGAGCCCTCACAGCTCTGCTCCCCACAGTGTGGGGCAGCCTGTGAGGTCCACAGGCAGGCAGCTCTGCTGCAGGCACTGTCCCCACAACCTACAGTCACCATGACAGACCGGGAGAGCGCCTAAACGTTCCTTAGGAAATGCGGGGAACGAGTTGGAGGACGAGTGGGGCAGGTGTGAGCCCCCACCAAGAAGGCCAATGATGCAGTGGAGACTAACTGGTGCCTGCCAATCTGCCCTATGGTCCGTCGGCAGCCCCTACCCACCAAGAAGACTTTGGCACCCCCAGATGGCCATAGGGGTCGTGGAAGGAAGCCAGGAGGAAAGTAGCTCCTCAAGTGCAAGGATGGAGCCATCCCCAGGTCCCTACAAAACCCAGTTTGGCGTTGGCCTCCACAGTGACGGGGACTGGTTGACTCCACGTTGAAGGAGGAATTCCCGCTAAGCTCGGGCACAAGTAACCAGGGCCTTCAACATTTCAAGGTCCCAACTAACCCCTTCAACGGTGGTTTTATGGTAAGGTATCCTGTAAGGTCTCCCCCACCTCAAGTCCGCTCGAGTTCACGTCTCAGGAACGAGGCTTCTGGTCATTCCTAACGGGACGAAGAGACTCTTACGATATTGAAGGGGCTGTTGTGACCCATCCAGCATGGTGGAACTGCTTGCCTCGGAGAAGGAGTACAATGGGTGTTTTACACGTCCCCTGTGACCCCTCCACTGGACCCCATTTTGGAAGTGCCCATATTGTCAAGGCGGAGCGAACTCACTGCGCAACGGTGAACAATGCCCACATACCGCCAGGTGCTGATCCATCCACAAAGGTCCACTTACCCACGCACCTGGACTTGGGGTCAGGGGTAAGATCAAGACCCGACCATACCAGTCAGGCCCAGTACAATGCTTCAACTGCGCAGGGGTTAATCATATTGCAGCCACCTGCAGCGATGAAGAAGAAAGTGGTAGTGTGTGCAGCAAGGCACACGACCGAAGGACTGATTGCAAATCCTCCAAACATCCACCTGGCGAAGCCATCGGCCAGCGCCCAAGTGAGCCAACTGCTCAAGATGCACCATGCCTGGAACCCGGAGCTGACCTGTTGATGGTGCTGGCACTGGCAGCAAGTTCGTCATCCGGAACGACCTCGACATCCCACCGACCCACCCAGGCCTATGGAACATGCCCAGCAACAGTCAGCAAGGGCTCCAATCACAAACGTGTTCACCCCGATACCGCAGGAGGGCAATAAAAAAACCCAGTGATTCCCCAGCACTGGGCTCCCAGCGTGGCATCAAGGGCAGACACTGGTTTGCAGCAGCTGAGCGCGGTCAATGCGGCGTACAGGATGCAAGGAGGCCAAGAATGCAAGGAATCATTAGGGAAAAACAGCCACAATGGCAGCAACACTGCCCAGGCAGGATCCCAGCTGGGCATTCAACATTCCTTGCCATATACGGCCAGCAGCTCTTTCCCAAGGACAGGCCCCTCCTGTTGCGCCACGACAGGCAGAGGTTCCCCCCGCCAGGTGACTTGGAAAGCACATGGCCATCTCATGCCGCCAGGGTGCACCCAGCTTATGCTGCTGCAGAGTCGCCAAGCCCCCGCAGACATAACCCAGCGACCCAAGCACCGCGCCTCGAAAAAAACGGGTCGTCCAGCTGCAATGCCTGCCAGAGGTAATTGTCTAATCCTTTCGCGGATCGACTGAAAAAACCATCGGGTGTCACTCAGCGCCCCCTTCCTCTGTCAGCCTGCTGCCGTCGGCAGAGGACAGGGCGCCTGCAGGCAAGCTCCTGTCATGGATGCTGGGACGTGGGTCCTCCTGGACAGGAAAGACTCAATGGAACTTGCAAGCCATCATCCAGGAGTCCTTCCAGTCTGTGATGAGGAGGCCCCGGAGACCGACCAACAACGGACGACGAGTCCCAGGCAGAGATTGGAATCAGTGAGCCACACTCTGCGGCCCTTGAAGATCCTCCAGTGGAACATTTGTGGGTCTGCAGCGGAAAATTCACATTAGTGATTGAAGCTTCCGTTCAGGATGGGTTGATGACTTCCTGTTTCAGGAAACACACAACGATTTTGTCACGTCCAAATGCACCCGTATTCCGGATTCTCAGCCTACCTTCAGACGCCTGAAGGACTGGCAGAGGGCACGGCGATCTACGGTCAGGACCACTATCCCTCATTCAATCTCCATTGACCACCCATCGACTGTGGGTGAGGGGCGTAAGGTTCAGGCCTGGTCACCCTACACCTGTCGGATGGACCTCGTCGGGTTTACAATATTACAGAAGCTGCTCGGTACACCCTTGACATCTCAAAAGGTGGCAGCACCGCCCACAGGAAGGTCTTGTTGTGCTGGGGAAGGTCAATGCCCACCACCCAATACTTTCATCGTCACTCCTACCAACGCAAGCTGGGAGGCACCTTACGGTTCTGTGCTGGAGGAGGTCCCCTGAGATCGCACTCCTCAATAATGGTGAGCCAACCCATCACTATGGTGGCCGCTTGGATGTCACACTCATCGTCTAGGGCGTTTTCCTCTCGGGGCGCGAGATGGAGGGTCCACCCCCGTCTCACCAGTGATCACTTTGCAGTGGTCACCTACAGTGAGACGCTGATGTCCAGCGGAGCCCGCTTCCCCAGAACCTACCCCCAGATGGAATCTAAAAAAGCCCGACTGACAGGCTTCCAGGGAGGTCATTTGATCGGACTGGTGGGCGGAGACTCCCCTTCCAGAAGAACCCATATGAGCGCGGTCTCAAAGCTTTGCAGGTGGCCTTCACATGTGCATCTGAGGCAGCAATACCTAAGATTAAACAGGCGAGGGTCATAAAACGTGACTGGTGGTTTTACAATGAGGGCACATCAGGAACAGAACCACCGCAATCAATGTTGTACTGCAAGCGCACAGGCGTAATCCCACGGTTGAGTCCATGCGACAGCTCAGGAAGTGGTTGCGGCATGTCGACGCCATGTCTCACACAGGTCCGGCAGGCTAAATGGGTTCGAGTGGTGTGACCTCCTTCAGCTACACCTCCACTTACTGAGATTTGGACCAAGTTACGATTTGTCCATGGGCATCCGTCGCAGTGTGGGCTCGGGTTTGCACCCAGACCCCAGCAACGGAGGCAGCGCGTCCTCGCATGTGGACCTATTCACGCTCCAAAGCGGCCATGCTCAACTGCCTCAGGATCTCCAGGACCTCTCAAAGCCACCCTCCTTCCTAGAAGGGTGATGTGATCCAAGACAGATAGCGCAATGCCAGTGCAGGGATTCCACGGATGAAGACTTCACCGGACCACAGGAGCTCCAGCAGCCTTCACATCTCATCGAGATCACCTGCTCCGGGGCATGATGGAAACACCTATGGCATGATCACGTCGTCTGGCCTTCTGGTACATTCAGCCTGTCCCTGGGTATTCATCAACCAGACTTGGTCTATCTTGGTGACAACTCCCTGTCGTAATGGAAGGAGGCTGCACAATCATACGTATTCATAAGGCACTGGGGATCTCTGGCAGTGTGAGACCCTCTCCCTCAGACCAGAGTTGCATCTCGGAATGTGTCTGTACAGGACGGTTTTTGGAGCGCCTGAGGTGAGAAGCTTTGCCCCCTCCTCATAAACACCTCTATGTCTTCACCAGTAGGAGTGGCACTTTCGAAAGCTTATACCACTCTACGACCATCATTGGGTTCGGACTCCCAAGCCTACATTGGACTCTATGCTTCTTGACCCCTGAAAAGCTTTTGAGCCGCCAGTGCAACCTACCCGCCTCTCTACTCTTGGCGCCTGTCAGGGGGATTAAAGTGGCAGCTGCATTTCATGCTTCTCGTTCCTACTCCAGTGGAACAAGGCGGGCAGCCGGGGTACGCTTCCATAGGCAAGCCTCTTCTCTCAAGACACTGGACAAGAACGTCACTCCACAGGGGGGGTGCTTAGTCCCACCCTGTTACAATGTACTTGAGATGCCTCAGCTTGAGTGGCCCTGTCCTTACCTCCTGAGGGACCATCCTCCTCAGCTATGCCGATGACCTGGCACTTGTCGTACCTAGGAAGCTCCGGCTTTTTGCAGCGTTCCCCGGAGACTTCGATCTGCTGGCTTCCTCCACCTGCGTCACTTGGGACTGCAAAGCTATCTGACGGCGAATCCAAACCATGTATCCTTCCGCACCAAGGTGCCCAGATCCAGAGGCTGCGGGTCTTTGGGCACATCGACCTGGAGTGGGTTCACAGTTATAGAACCATGGCATCTACATTGACAGCGACTAACACCATCCGAAACATGTGCGCACACATTAAAGAGAGGGCTCAGCAGAGGGTTCAGGGCATTGAGTGCCATGGCAACCTATGGTTAGGGGCCAGCCTCGTAGGTCAAGAGGTTGTTTCTACAATCCAGCAATACGTTATCCCTTCAGTATTGAGTACTATGGTGACACTTGCTCGAGGTGTCACGCCATACCCACAACATCAAAACCCTCTGTTTCATCCAGAACACGAGCTGTACGGGGAGCCAATGCTGAGGGGTCTCCCTAGGTGTCCAATGCAGTGGCTCTTGAACCTTGAGAGTGCAGCTACATCCATGAAGAACAGGATCCAACGGTAGTCTGCCAGGAGGATTGCAAATATATTCGTCCGAGCACCCAGGGGCTGACAGAACTGATGAGAGGAATTACGGGTCCCGCCAGGACAGGTCATTCCAACTGCAATCCGGCCAGCCGATGGATGTGGTCCGGTAGCAGATGCCACCCCAGAAGCTCTTTGCGCCATGACATTTTGAGGCATCCATGCGGGAGGCTGCGACAGAACAGGCAGCGAACTACAACGTTGCCACCAGTCCCTATTCCCCATTGGCACCAAGAGCTGTTTGCTGTGAGCATGGACAACCCTACCAGACAGCAAGAGGCATTGCACCCCGGGACATTCTGCACCACCTTGCCACGGCTAGCTATTGTGGTCGGAAGGCCCAGGGTTTGTGCCATTTGTACACTGATGGCTCCAGAGCCCAGTGGCAGGCGCACAGCTGCTGGGATGTTCCACCACAGCAATCTGACAGCAAGGTTGGCGGCCTCCCAACCATTGCACCATCCTCCAGGCCGAACTCTTTGCCATCCAACCAGCTCCAGCGGCAATGCTCTTGCATGACCAACACATCCCCCCATCATTCCACGTTGATTCCAAGGCAGCAATCCAAGCGCTTATGCACAAGCAGAGAGCCAAAGGACAAACATACACTTAATCACATCCATCCGGGTTGACCTGCATACTCTCATGGCCATGTGTCCGAGGGCTACCATCAACTGATCCCGAGCCATGTTGGGTATCCCTGGCAATGAGCTGCATGATGAGCCTGCTAGGACTGCAACCCACGAGGCACAGACCACATGCAGCGATCTCAATCAGCCTCAAGCCAGATTGCGCTGTATGGCTGCTTGTGGTGTCGGCGAGGCGCCCATTCCGCTGACCCTGGGAGTCACGGAGCCAGCTGTGGTATGTCATGGGGCGAGCCCACAGGGTGCCCCCCTCCCCCAAAGTCTTACGGTCACAGTCCAGGAACTGAGGGTTCATATCCCACCGCCTACGCTTAGGTATCCCACCACTGCGCGGATTGTTGAACGGGCACGAGAGGATCTCTGTGCCCATTGATACCGAATGGTTTCCGCAGCCCTTGGTGCACTACCTAGTTAAGACTGACCGTCCTACGATGCCCCTTCGAACGTAGACACTTCCGCAAAGACCCAAGTAAGGGGCGCAGACCCGAGAGAATGAGGCAGCCACATCTTGTTACTTTAGCTGTCAGGGACACTGGAAAACCTATACTTCCCGTCCTTGCATGTCATCCGCCCCCGCCGCTGAAGTTGCTGCAAGGGCCTGCTATTGCCTTCCAATGCACAGCACACCAAGCCACTGTCTAAGTGCCACTAAAACGTTTATTGTAAACGTCATCTGGCCAAAGGGCCGGTGAGGTTAACCCCCCCTTCCTGCTGAAGACCTGCCACATAGTATTCAATTAACGCTAAAAGTCACATCCCAACCCCCGGGGAGGCCAATGCCGTGTCAGCAAATGGAAGAGACTCCGGGCCGGGATTACCGGCGAATCAAATAGAATATAATAAACTTAAGAAATTCATAGGAAGACTTAATACATTTGAAATATTTAAATATTTAAATGTTGTGTCAAGGGAATGCAAGCTTTGTTTTACCTTCCATTGGTAAGAGTTTTGTGTTTGTGTGTTTGTCTGTAACTTCAACCTAGTTGATGTTTGCGGTGGTCGAGTCCGAGCTCCTTGCCCGCCTCTTCAATGATCGCTACTAGTTCACTCTCCCTGAGCCGTGAGCTTTATCATACCTCTGCTTAAATCTATGTAGGGATCCTGCCTCCACTACAAAACTTCCCAACTCTTCCACTTACTGACTACTCTGGTGTGCTGAAGAAAAAACTGTCCTACATCCCTGTATTTCATCTGTGTCTTCAGCTTCCAACTGTGTCCCCTTGAACTGTGTCCCCGACAAAAAACAATCTCTGGACATCCCGTCTTTGTCCACCTTGTCAATCCTCTCAGAATTTTGTATGTCGTTTTTATCAAGTCCCCCCTATCACTCCTGTCCCTCCAGTGTCGTCAGGTTGATTTCCCTTAACCTCTCCTCGTAGTACATCCCTCTTAGCACTGGGACTAATCCTTGTTCAAACCTTTGCACTTCTCTAGTTCTTCACGTGCTAGGCTAGGAGTGGTTCCAAACTGTGCCTCATACTCCAATATGGGCCTAACGTACACGGTGTACAGGGTCCTGAATGAATCCTTATTAAGATGTCGAATGCTGTTCTGAGGTGTTGCATAAGTTGCGCCCACATGCTGCAGCAGTTATTTGGATGATGTGGTGGCGCTTCAGGAGATGTGCCTGTTTGTTAAATCTCACCACCCCAAGAATCTTATACCAAGAGTGAAGGCTAATGAAGTCACATGTCCCCCCTATACAGTACACCGACTGCGTTCTTCTTGCCCTATACCCAATCTTCAAAGACTTTGTCACTTGGTGGGATTGGAATCTCCCCAGGAGCCAATTGCAGTACTAAGGTCTGGCAGCCTGTCCAATCTCTTTGTAGTTCTGCCTGGTCTTTCTGATCGAGTGTGAAAATCTTCACATCACTTCACGTCATCTGCAAACATGGACACCTCAGATGATCAAGATCCTTCCGTCAAGGTCGTCTGACAAATACCATAAACACACTGGTCCCTAGGAGCTGACCCCTGAGGACCCCACGCTGGTCACAGGTGCCCACTCTGAACATCCCTCTCACCACGTACCATGACTCGCTTCTTCCTTCCTGACAAGTATTTCCCTGATCTTTGTATGAGTGTGTGTGTGTGTGTGTGTGTAATGTAAGTGTGTGAGTGTGTGTGTGTGTGTGGTGTGAGAGTGAGTGTGTGTATGTGTGGTGTGTGTATGTGTGTGTGTGTGTGTGGGTGTTGTGTGTGTGTGTGGGGGGGGGGTTTGTGTGTGTATTTCGAACCATACGTGTGGTGTACATGTGTGGTGCGCGCGTGGCGCTATTTCGTAACCACAAATTTGGTGTTTTCCTTCAATTTATTATAATAAATGTTTCTCTCAGAACATTCTTCGGATATACGAAGTTTTCATGATTTTACTGAGTTTTTCTCATAAGCAGATTTCTTCTTGACTCGCGAAATCGTAACAGCACTGTTGCAAAACGACCCACGGAACGGACGGGAATCGAACCCAATTTCTAGTGACTCCTACAATTTCCAGGCGAGTATTAACCACACTGACTTGTAATTTTCAGTACTCGCTCGCCATGAGTTCAGACCTACCCGATCCGTGGTCTGAACAGTTACCACTATTCACTTGTTGGCTATCAAAAGTTTTTTTTCTTAATGTTACCTTCCAAAAAACTCGGGTAACATTCTCTTTCTTTAGTTTCTTATACCACGTCATCATATGGTGGCTGAATAGACTAATACTTATAAAATATTATCAGGAGTTACCGCACTATATAACATAATGTCTGTAAATATCAATACCTGACTTTCAAGAAAAAAATTCACCAGAAAAATTTCCACATCAATTTGGCGACATTTTTCCATTCACCACATTGCTCAGTTTTGTAGTTTTTTTCCCCTTACCTTTTCATACACACTGATGCTGGGCTATACACCATGTTGTGTTCCTAGGCTTACACATGTGTGATGCGGAGGGGTTAAAAAACACGTGTGATACTGGGCTACACATGTATGATGCTGGGCAACACATGCGTGATGCTGGGTTAACATAGTAGATGTTGGGCTACTCATTGTGATGCTGGGCTACACATGTGTGAGTGCTGGGATTAAACACATGCGTGATGCGGGTTAACACAGTGTATTGATGTTGGGCTACCATGTTGGATGCTGGGGCTACACATGATGTGATGATGGGTTACACATGCGTGATGCTGGAGGTACACATGTGTGATGCAGGGTTGCACAATGTGTGATGCTGGGCTATCACATGATGTAATGCTGGGACTACCAAATGTGTGAGATCCTGGGCTACACATGCGTCGAGGCTGTCTACACATATGTGATGCTGGGGGTATAACATGTATGGATCGGGGCTAACACATGAGTTTCTGATGGTGGTATGTGTAGGTTCGTGGGTCTTACGTCCATGCCCGGGTCTTTTCCAGTAACATTTCTGTGCTGGTCTACACATATGTTTTTTCGTGGGCTACCATGTTTTAGATGTTGGGCTACATATGTGTGATGCGGAAACTCCACATGTGTTTAGAAGTGGTTGTGACTTTTGTTTGGCAAGTATTGATCCATGCAAGTGCTTGCAGTCCCTCACACGCACTCATAATCTTCTCTTCACATGCGTCAAAATATCCTGTCCTTCATATGCTAAAGATGCTGAGTCATCACATGCGTTCTGATGTTTGGTCGTCCATCTGCCCGTCACGAAGATGATCACTTGCGCCATGGAGAGGCCATCAAATGCGTCATAGAAACTGGTCTTCACATGCTCTTTGAAGCTACTTGCACATGCGTCTTGATAGTAGTCCATCAGCAACATCAACGTGGCTGGTCATCATATGCGTCTTGAAGCTAGTTATTACAAGGGGTTGGTCATTTTAATGTCTCATGAGATAATATCGTCACAGCGTATTCAGTTCTGGTTCACAACTGCGTCACGAATGCTGGTCATCACTTGAGTAATGATACTGGCTATCACACGAGTCGTGAGGCTGGTCATTACAAGCTCATGATAGCTGGTTATCACTTGCGCAAAGCACATGCGTCCTTAAAGCTTGAGACGTAATGTAATCGCTTCTGAAAAGACTACTCGACATGTCGTCCATAACCAGGTCAAACGAGCGAGGGTTTTAAGACACGTAAAACATGACGATGGTCGTTTTCAACCTTTTATGAGGAATTCGTAAGTCTCAATATAAAGACCCATATAAACATAGCCTGTGGAAGGGGCGAGTGGAAACAAAGAATTCTCCCGCAGGCCACGCAACGAAGACGGTGACTTCACCAAAGGCACGAGGGAAGGTTGTATTCAAGACTCGTAATTTTTTTTTTTCAACAAACCGGTCGGATCCCACCAAGGCAGGAGCCCGAAAAGAAAAACGAAAGTTACTCTTTTAAATTTAGTAATTTATACAGGAACGGGGTTACTACCCTTGCATCCCTGGCATTTTAGTCGCTCTTACAAACACAACATAGCTTACGGAGGAAGAATTCTGTCCACTATCCCATGGAGATAAGATAAAATAAACAAGAACAGGAACTAGTAAGAAAATAGAAGAAACCCATAGGGGATGTGTATATTATATGGCTGTAATGTATTGTTTAGTGTACCCTAAGTGTAAGTAGAAGTAGCAAAGACTTAACTGAAACCTTCCAATGTTTTATGATACAGAAAAAATGAGGACACCAGTCAATACTACCATCATGTAAAACAATTACAGCTTTCGTTTAGATTCGTATTAGATTTATATTATTACTGGTCCTATGGTGGGAGTGGCCTTGTGATATTTTTCTATGTCCTCCTCTCTATCCTTTTATTTCTTCGGATGTTTTCCCATTATCTACAGAGGTGATACTATTGTTTCTGCGCGGGATTCTCTCGACTACACATGTACTACGCTACAGAGCTTCATAAAGTGGGTTTTCTATGCTTTCCAGTAGGGAGTACACTAAGCATTTTCTTGTCTAATGTTACACCTGGGGTTAGGCCGTGTCCTCCCTTAATCTATACTGTGACTGGCGGTCCCTCAGTAAGTCACCACTTTGCCATTATTATATAGCAATACTACTATAAAAAACATTTAAGAACTAACTAAGTGAGACGTGTATTAGGGATACTTTCGTTCTTCAGGAGATTTATCAGCACAAACACACGCAGTAAGGCGTCCTTTCCACGACTCATAAACTATACACAACCTCCTACGTGTTTGGTTATCACAGTCCCTGCACATTAAATGGTGGTTTGCACACTATTGCTAATCGGTTGCGTGACCAGGTCTAAAAAATTGATTCTTCGAATTGTTTTTTGATATGGACGGCAGCTACGTTTATTAATAATTTTTCTTCAGTTTCTTCTAGGTTACTTACATCAGTGGGTGATGCCTATATCAAAAAGACATTTCACCATTTCTGCGGCGCCGCTTTGGGAGTGAATAGGAATATCAGAGCCCTCTAACATGCCATCTCGGATTAACTGCGCCAGAAAGTGAAGTACGAAAAAATGTACCTAAGGGGTGAAACACGTAATCTCTATAAAAATCCGGCCGAAAATACACATGCTTTCCAAAAGAAGTCATACCAGTCATTTTTTTCTTTCTGTCGTGATTTTATAAGTGTATAAAATTATATAATAAGTGGATTTACGGTAAATCTAAAATTCCTCAGTACTTGATCTATTTTAGGAAGATGTCTAAATAAGGAAATGCGTGAAATCACACTTCGATAGTAAAACGATTTTTAAGGTTTATGAGAGTTTTAGACCATCCTAAGGTTTTACTAAGGCTGAAGTTGTGATAATGAGGACTTATTTCACGGGCAAATTGAGTGTCCAGTTGATTAAATCGTACTAGAGAAATTTGCATTTACCCAAACTTCATGAGTAGAGATTTGCAAGTACTTAAACTTACGGATCACCACTATGCCATCTTAACAGATATGTGTTTTGAAAATAGGTTGAAATTCATATTTAGTGAGATCAGTTAAAGCTTGACACGGTAATGAGAAATTCATATCTAGTCTTAGGCAGTCAAGGCAGGTGAAATTGCCTGACCAAGAAAATGTACAGAGAAAATTCACCGCGCGCAAACGGAGATAAAACACCTCAATTACTGGGAGCGCTTGAATTTCTGAACCTTTACTCCCTGGAACGCAGGCGGAGAATACACCGATTATATACACCTTGAAAATCCTAGAGGGACTAGTACCGAACCTTGCACACGAAAATCACTCACAACGAAAGCAAAAGAACTAGGCAGACGATGCAACATCCCCCAATGAAAAAGCATGGGTGTCACATCACGTTAAGAGACAATACATAAGTGTCAGGGGCCCGAACTGTCAACAGCCCCCCAGCAACATAAGGGGGATTACCAATAAACCCCTGGCTGATTCCAAGCAGGCACTGACAATCACCTAAAGTCGTACCTGACCATCCAGGCTTGGAACGTACGTTAGATTGCGTGCAGCCGCAATAACATCCCTTTTCTCAGGCTCTATCCACCAGGGAAGGCCTGAGGTCACGGACAGGGCCGCGGGGTCGTGTGACCCCCGGAACTCTCTCTATGTAAAACTCCAGGTAACACATGTATGTTTTTCATAAAACACTATGGTCATGGGCCTCGCAAATCTCAGCATGTTTTGCACAACTACCTATTTGACAGCCCTCAAGTAACTGAGAGTAGGAAATCAGAGAAGTGTCATGTAGTGTATTTTAGAATAAAAACAATCATAAAAAATCGTGGTAAATTTTTGGAGTCAAAAAAAAAAAACACGAATTGACATCACGTCCTCTCTTGACAGCAAGAATCAAAAAACTTACATCTTCTTTAAAAAAACATACTTAGAAATATGAAAAAAATCAAGCGACTGTATTAACATATTGCCAGAATTATACACATTTTTCGTAAGAAAACATTTTTTTCTATAAATTTACATATTGTCGTTTTTTATATTTCCTGAAAGCTTCCTTGCACCCCTGAAACGTTACCAGCAATAAAAGGTGTTTTTAACTTAAGTAATTCATATATGCAGTGAAGGTTCATTAGTACAAACTCGAGATCTGAAATTTCACCGACATGAATGCGCGTCAGTGTACAGCAGAATTCCAGCCCTCAAGAGAACAAGAATTAGAAAGGATCATCATTGGCACGGTACTCTTATTTTAAAAGTCTTTTTTATCCGTCCTAACATTTATTTACAGATTTGATAGTGATCCTGTGTGTCCTTGAGGAGGAGATCGTCTGATATTTCACTCCCAAGTCCTTCACATTAGTTTCTCACTCTATTGGTGTTATTAGAATTTTGATGCATACTCTGTTTTCTAGCTATAATTTCCCTCAAGTTTTCGCAAAACGAAATAATTGAAATATGTCCTACACTGACATCAGTATAGCTTTCCGGTGGCCATAGAATTATAACGTCTGGAGATTTACTGTGTGCGTCAGTGGATGAACACATATTCATGCAATATTCTGTCATCGTCTGAAAAAGAAGACACGGTGGTATGTTTACATTTCAGTTTATGTCATATGTGAGGATGAAAAGGATGGGAGCGTATACTGTACCTTTCGTGAAGCAGAATTTTCCCTGTGGCAGCCTCCGAATTAACTGCTGACAACCTTGTTACTTGGTTTGTGCAGTTGTACGAGGAATCCAAGTTGTTGGCGATCCATGGTTTCTCTTAGAACTCTTTCAAAGATTTATAATTAGGAACGTTAGAACTATGGTTCACTCTTAAATTGTTTTGCTATTGTTTTGTTGCACCCTTATGGCAGCATTACTTTTTAGCGATTGTTGGGATATACCTGTTACCCAGGCGCCCTGTCCAATACAACTTAAGGCACACACAATGAAATTTCCTGCATTTCGCTTTATTTACGGGAATTCCACTAGAATGGCTGGGCAAAAGCCATCGGTAGTGTCAACGACTATCTTTCAGAATCCATTGGAAGTATAGGTCAAAAATTTGGAAAATATTGATTGGAATCATACTAGAGACTTTAGTTTCGCACTCATTTCCTTGTTCCAACTCGTTTGAAAGAGGACCCGATTACTGGCTTAAGCCTTTGATAGGCAAAAGTAAAAAAAATAGTATGGATTTCTTTGACTTTTATGCAATACTTTTGGCTCCTGGCTCTCCTGAATCCTGTATTAATCATTTAACTAATGCTCCATATTTTCTGCTTCCCTGTTCAGTGCTTTTTCATTTCAGATAGTTTAGTACCCACTTGAGAAGCTCAGCATTATTCTCGCCTTATCCTGTATAGGGGCTTCTTTGGTCAGTTCCATTTACATCTTCTCTTCTTTCTCCTAAGATGAATATGCTTTAACATACTTCTTCTGCTAACTGAGTTGATAATTTGAAGACACTGTTGTGACCACATTATTTAAGATGTCTTCCCAGCACGCTTCACAAGTGACATCATTTATTTGATTCCTATTGATGTTCTTGTTTTAAAGTTCAGTTTGAAGAAGTACCCTTCATAAATGCCTTTTGCTGATCATGCCCCTGTGCATACACTTCTGGCCTTTGATTAGGTTGTGAACTGAATATAGTTTGATACTGTATATATTAAAAAAGTCGTATGAAAAAAATTTGAAGGGATAACAAGTCTTGAATCTTAAAAACCCATAAACTTTTTGTTTTAAAAACATTTCTAAAAAATTTCCTTAATCATTTGATTTTATTTCACTTTTTACAATCCCTTAATATTTTTTTATGAACAGAATTTGCATACGAGTTGGGGGATTGAGGCAAAATTTTTACAAATTGACAACAATTTTAAAAATAAAAACCTAGAGCATCACGTCCTGCAGCAGAAAAAAAATGAGCCATATACAAATTATGGTATAAAAACGAATATTTCGATCTTCACATTTTCGTTAATTAAAATAACATAGATACTTACGTAGTCCAAGACCAACCCCAAACAAATGTTTAATAACGTTTCAACTTCATCTACTATTTGTAGGCTAGTAGAAATGACAATTCTCTACTTATTCCTTCGGGCAAAGACTACCACTGCTGAAGAGTTGAATCCAATCTAAAGAATCTTTTTTCCAGTAATTGATCGTATGTTAGGTAATTGACAAATTTACGTACACAATGATTATGTCCTGGGAATCAGCAGTTAAAAACTGAAGCTGCTAATTAAAAGTGAAATTTAAAAAATATTCACGAAAAAATAATAATACTCTATTTTAAAAATAAATTAGTTAAATCTCATCCAGTACTGGACTAATATAGTCAACCTCCTCCTAAGTAGGACACATAAATGTCCTTAAAATTTGATGTCCATTAGATGTGATTTTCTCAAGTTTATCACCCCGAAACCAAATCCAAAATATTAATATGAAACTGACCGGAAAAAAAGTGTACATGCAACTAGTTTCATGATCCTTTTTCTAGTTAAATAAATCAGCTTTAAAAATTTTAAAAGCTGATCGATAAGGCGTTCTTAAGTTGGAATGAAAAAAGAATCGTTGTAAATTTTTAAAAAGAAACCTAAAAGGAAAACAGCCATTTAAAAGGGAAACCCCTCTTCAGGGAAAAAAAAAGTAACTAAACCCCTGGGAACTAATTTTTATTGTCACTGTCCTCAACAAACCTACACCTCGAACACACTTCTCTGGTAACCTAAATCACCAGGAGCTCTATATCTCAAGGTTTCTCCACTCCTGGAAACCCTTTACTCCCTCTTTTCCCTGGCCACCAACTAACCTCGCTTCCTCCCATAAATTTCACTTTTTGCCGCTCGACAAATCGCTTTACTCATCTTGAGCGTAGAGCCATCAAAGCAAACGGCTGGAAGAACACAGTTATGACTTACGTCTGGAATACCTTAGAGACCCTGGGAGGAGGGAGGAAGTTGGGGTGCGTTGAGGCAACAGAAGAGAACACGAAGACAATGTGGAGACAAGGAGGAGAGAAGAAAGTAGCGGGGGGGGGGGAAGAGAGAATAGAAGAGTTGTGAAGAACGACTAAAGAAAATGTAAGTTAAGAGACCAGGGAGGAGGAAGGGTGTAAGGAGAGGAATGATTTGGAAGGAAGAGGAGGCGAGGAAACTTGATAAAAGATTTTTAAAAGTAAATGTGAAGATAAAAAGCGAAAAGGGGGTATGGACAATTGATGTGTGAGAGAGAGAGAGAGAGAGAAAACGGAGGAGAAAGGGGGTAACTAGATATGGAGTGAGCGGAAGGACAGGGATAAATTTTATGAGTAGGAGTGTAAGAGGAGTGTAAGGGAAGGTGATTGGGCTAGGTGAGAAAGAAGGAAAGGAGAATTAAGATATTTTTTGGAGGATGATGGAGGTAAAGGAAAAAAAGGTGAGAGAGGATTAAGACAGGAATAAACCTGGGTTGGAAAAGGACGGAGTGAATGAAGAGGAATTAAATGTCATGCAAGGGTAAAAAAAAAAAGGAAGGATGGAAATACGTGAAGAAGAAGGAAGAAAGGTTGAGTGTTTGTGAGGGAGGAGAGAGGTAAATTGAGGAAGGGAAAAATTAAGGGAATGAGAGTGAATAGTGAGGGATAGATGACAATGAATGAAGAGAGTAGTGAGAGAGGGAGAAATGATATGGAGCTTGGCTGTGTAACGCTTCCTCTCTCTGTCTGGAAGTTCACTTGTCCTATTTAATAAATGTTTCCTATAAAATCAACTCCTATATTTGAGAGAATTTGGTTTAGTATTAAGTATTTGAAATTTGCAATATTGAGGGTTAAACAAATCCGGATTTTAATGATACTGTATACGTCGGTGTTTTTGTTAATTAAAGATAATTTGTTATCTCTGGAGATGTTAGTAACATTCTGGCGTTCATCCCATGCAGTACTATCGTGCATAATATAGAATTATGAAATACTTTTGGCAATATCAGACACTGATAAAGTTTCTTTTAAAAGTTTCTTTTAAAGTTTCTTTTAAACGTCTGTCAAGTGATTCACCTGGGAGAATGACATTGAAGTCTCAGAAGATTAATTCTCCTCTTGCTACCTTATCATGATGACCATCTGATAAATATCATAATGGTATACAGTACCGACAAGATGGTAAGACACAGAGGCAACATTTAGGCATTTTTATCCCAAAACATTTCGCCCACACAGTAGGCTTCTTCAGTCGAGTACTTTCTGTACTCGACTTAAGAAGCCTACTGTGTGGGCGAAACACTTCGGAATAAAGATGCATAAATGTTGCCTATGTGTCTTACTTACCAAAAATGAACTGATATTTTTTGAAAAAAAAAATGCTCTTATTAGCATTTTTATTTCTTGCTTGCTTTAAGAAGCTTTACTAGACATGACATTACTTATTACAGTTTTTCAACTTAAATCACAGACCATGCACAGCCCTACATATTTATCTTATGAATCAGGCTTTAACCTGTCTTACCATTTTGGATCATCCTTCCACTCTGTTTTAAAGGTGTTCTGGTATCACACTTTGGGCCATTAAACCCAGCATCTCCTGAGAGGGAGTCATGGACTCAAGGGACTGTAAAGAAGACACAGTTGACAGGTACACGGAAAGTTCCTGTCTGATACGTGTCACTTACTGTGTTTGGTTAGATAATTCTTGCCATTTTGTTGGTCAACTATGACTAATTTTGCCCAAAAAAAATTTTAATATAAAGACAAGATTGGGGCT
>NW_026466961.1:0-11727 GCF_026875155.1 Cherax quadricarinatus
GGGTGTTTGAAAGGGGGTGTGAGCAAGTTTCCCCCAAGTTAGCAAACTCCACAGTAGTAGTAAATTAAAACTCGACCCAACATTACGAAAAACAACTATCCTTTGCTTAAAAAATCATCAGGAAAAGTTTTTTTTTAAGACACCCTTTTATAGTCACAGTCAGGTCTCCCTTAAGGAGCATGAATATCCCAGCAAGGTATCCACCTTCAGGGATACCAGGGCTTGTTGCTTCCTCTTACAAGAGGTAGTACTGTAATTTCTGTGGAAACCCATTGCATAAAATATTTATTACCAGTATTTCTCTGGGTATTTAACCGTAGGTAGTCTGGGGGATTTCCTATGAAAGATGCTGTATTACTGCTTGACAATAATATTCTAAATTCTACGTGCTGTCCTGAGCCCATAATTATCAATGAAGCCTCTTCTCCGATGTTGGCTATAACTGGGGCAATGCCCCAAAAGAAGTCTAAAAAGAATGCTAAACTATCCTTGGAGGACTAAAATCTTGGTCTCAATTTATTTTAAGCGGAAAACTGGTCAGTGAAAAGTCCTTGATCCTGCCTTCCTATTCTGGAGTCGCAGGATTTCCAGGTGTTTGTTCTATGCCTGAGGGACTGTCCTTTCTAAAAAGAGCAAAAAAAAGGGATTCTAACCTCCGCTTTTAAAGCTGCCATTGGCGAATCTAACTCAGATCATCCAGCTCAATATGAAATTAAAAATAATTCTCTAATGTTCAGAGACTGGTAAGGAGGTAGGGGAACCTTACAACCAAATAGACTGGTAGTTCCATAAAACTAATTCAGAACTCAGATTCTAAAATAGTTCACAATTCTTCCTTAGCAGGATTTTTGGGGGGTCACTAAAATCCTAAATTGGATCTTAAAACATTTTTATTGGCTAGGTATAAAAACAGATGTGCAGGGTTACATCCGTTCCTATTACGTCAGCAAGTTGGAAAAGCCATGGCACAAACACTAGACCTGCACCACTTCACTCCAAAACCTGTAGATGGAGAGCCATCGTGACCTAATTGTCGACTGTTAGGACCATTACCAAAACCCAAGTAGGTAAAAAAAAATCTGTAGAAATAAACACCAAGGCAATTCCTTTTATTTTATTTTCCACTTTGGCATTCCCACTCTGTCCAGAGTGACAGGGCACCAATTTTACAGCAAAATCATTCATAGAAGTTTTAACTAGGCTAGGAATTAATTAAAAATTGTCCATAGCCTAGCATTCTCAGTCCCAAGGCCCTTTGGAACAATTCACTAAACCCTAAAATCTATGATGTGTAAAGTATTGAATCCTTTTTCTACAGGCTGGTATAAATCGCTTCCTCCGTTGCTGTTGCAATGCGAGAAACTGTAAAAGAAATCAAGGGGTACAGTTCTTTTAAGCTGATTTTTGGGCATAAAGTGAGAGCACCCTACACGTACTCAAGGAAGGATGGATTGGAGAAGATGCCTACCAAAAAACCCTTACTACCCTACATCAAGATTGCATGTGGCCAGTCAGCTGCCAAAAGGGCCCCAATTTAAAAAATCTGCCTAAAATACATGAAGAAAGGGGTTTAGGGCCCCAAAACTTCTAAATTTTTGCTTTTTTTAAAAACCCAGGAGATAAGTTTTATGGCCCAAAGGAACCTGGTCTGGTCACACCTTGAAAGCAAGGTTTTAATGGTCCAAATTGCAAGAAAAAAAAGGGAAAAAGGGCGATTCAAAACATGTCCTCACCTTTTGTGAACCCACTGGGGTAAATTCTATAAATTAATCAGCTTAACCTGTTCGTTAAAGCCACCCAAGTCCCAAAATTTGGCTTTTTTGGGTTCCGACTCTGTGGTGCCCCCCTTTTTTCCTGTACAAAATTCTGGAGGTTCAAATTATGAAAAGCTTCCTAACAAGGGGATTTGGTTTCATTATCTTCACCAACCCCATAATTTTGGGGGCTGCAAAAACACCAAGTAGAAGCACTACCCTTATCCAAACCCCTATCCCTAAAATTTTTTTCGGAGGGTTTATTTTTTTATTTTAAATTGGGAAAAAAAAATAAATATTTTAAAAAAAGGGCGGGTTTCATAACATATGCATTTTTTTTTTTTTTTTTTTTTTTTTTTAAAAATAATAAAAAAACAAAGGTTTGAAATAAAATGCATTTTAAATAAAACAAATTTTTCCCCAATTTGGGGAAAAACCGGGGTTTGGGGTTTTGAAGAACGCCGAAAAAAGGTCTTCCAACTACACGGTCGCCAATTTTTTTAAAATAAAATGGCCAAATATTCATATCAGCTTCAAGAAATTTAAGCTTTCCTTTAAATGAAGCAAATCAAAAACCCAAAATTTAAAGCATCTGAAAAGGCATAAACCACAATTCCCTAGTTCCTTTAAAATTTTTTAAAATTTTTTGCAGCTAAAAAAAGGTTAACTTATAGTGTGCATCCTTCTTATTTTATTTATTTAAAATGTCTTTTCCCTTTTCCCCCCAAAGGAAAGGGGGGCCCAAAAAAAAAAAAAATTTTCATAAATTAACCCCCATCACTCCCTTTTTTTCCAAGACATGTTTACACTACATTTTATAAAATTGCAACATTAACACTCCCCTTCAGAGGGGCAGAAAACTGTATTTCCCATCTCCAGGACCGAGTCCGGCCCCCGGGTTTTCCCCTGAACCCCTTTCCCAAAAAAAATTAACTTTCTGCGGGATGTGAAAAAGGTAAGCCCCAAAAACCCAAATCTGTCAAATTCGCTCCTACTAAAAACCGCTCACGCATGCTTGCGGGAAGCCCCAACCCCCCTCACACACAAAACCTCCTTTCCCCCCCTCCCTCCAACCTTTCCAAGGCCGAACTCTACCACGCCTTCCCTCCTTTTAACAGTTTAAATATACTCTCGAAATCTTTCTATCTCTTTGCCCCCTCTCTACATGTCAGAAAACCTAAAACCTCTTCTCAGCCCCCTGAAATAATGGTTTTGGGTAATCCCAACCCCCCAAATTTCCAAACAACGAACTGCCCAATATTATATTCACACCACACATTGCCCTCAGACTTTTCCTCCCCATTTCCCAAACCTCCTCTCTGTTGCAACTTTCACCACTCCCTTTTTCCCCACCGATAAAAAGGGAGCGTTGGTATAACTAACCCCACAAAACCATCCCGTCTTTACTTCCATAGCCCAAATTTCTTTGTTTCCACGACCCTCAGTGCACCACTCCCCCTTTTTTCCCTGTCAGCTCTTGATTCACTTCATCTTTCATAAACCCATCTCGGGAAAACGCCCCACTCCAAAAATCTAAAAATTTTCCATCTTTCCATACCCCCCTTAAAAACCCTCTAAGAGCGATGCTTTCTAGAGCATGCCCCTCTAGAGCGATGCCCAAAAGCGTGTTTGGAAGAAAACCCCTTTTCTAGAGAGAGGTTGGGAAGGGATAAACCCCTTTTCCAAGGAGGGAGAGAAAAGGACGATAAAACCCCCATCTCTTGAAAAAGCGAGTGGGGGTTAGGCCCCCCGTAGTAAACAAAGTGGTATAAAACCTTCCAGAGTAAAAATGAGGGGTGGACCCCTTTCCCAAAGAGTAAGGAAAGTGGTGTGAAAACCTCCCAGATAAGATGAGTTTTTGGGGACCCTTCCAGAATAAGGAAAGTGGGGGAAAACCTTCCAGAGTAAGATGAGTATTGGGACACCTTCCATTTTTAAGGGTAATTTGGGTGTGACACCCCCCCAGAGTAAAAAATTGGTGTGGACCCCTTTCCAGAGAAAGGTAAGGGGGTGTGACCCCCTTTCCCCGATTTAAGATAGGGGTTTGTACACCTTCCAGAGAAAGGAAATTGGTGTGACACCTCCCAGATTAATGATGGTGTGCCCCCTTTCCCAAAATAAGGTAAGTGGGGGTGAAAACCCTCCCAGATTAAAAATAGGGGTGGGACACCTCCCGAGTAAGGAAAGTGGGGGGGAACCCTCCCAGAGTAATGTAAGTGGGGGAAACACCCCCAGTTTAAGGAATGGGGACACCTCCCAGAGTAAGGTAAGTGGGGGGACACCCCCCCAGAGTAATTTTAAGTGGTGGGACACCTCCCAGAGTAAGGTAAGTGGGGGGGACCCCTTTCCCAGAGAAAGGTTTTCGAAGCTTTTCTCTCCCCAAATCTCCGATTCCAATAAAAAAATTTTTTGAGGGTAAAAACCTTCCGAAAAAAAAAGTTAAAAATGAGGGATTTTTAAAAGGTAAAGAGAGAGGTTCTTCCTTTACCGGGGAAAAAAAACCCGGGTAATTTCTTTATTTAAATTATCCCAGATTTTTAAAGGCCAGAGGAGAACTGAGAGGGGGGATTTTTAAATTTCCCGGGATTATATATTTAATCCCCCCCAACTGAGATCTGCAAAGGGGGCCCAGATTTTTAAATGAAGTGAACATGTGACCTACAATAATTATTTTTCTTGATTATCTGTATATTTCCTAGAAATTGCCTTTCTTGTTTAAATTAAAAAAGCCCTACGGGGCCCAAAATTTCGCTGTTTTTCCCCACCCAAATGCTAAATTTTCTCGTTTTAAAAGAAATTTTATAGTTCTGATGCTAGGATCAAAATAAAGTTCTGTTCCCTTTGTCTATAATTTTATTTCTTTTTTGTTCTGATATTCTGCGTGAATTTATTTGTAAGAGAACGAGTCTTCCCGAAGTTTAGAAATATTTTTTTATCCGATATCTTGTTCTCCCCATCGATTTATTTTTCTGGCAGTGATTTTTACACACAAGAAGCTGGCTTTCCAAACCTTACGTTAGGCCTTCCCCAGACTTTACTTAGTCTTTTGCTAGGGGCCAAGACACCCCCTCCCCAGACCTTGCAAGTGGTTTTTTTACCTTGTGTGATCATACCAAACCTTTTCTAAGGGGGTTTAACCGATGGTTTGTCATTTCCCAAACCTTTTTAGGGGCACGTACCTTTATGGTCCTTTAAAATACTTTTTTTTACCGGGTCCTGGGAACTTTAAGTGATTATTGTGACCTTGTCCCGTTTAAAGGGGTTTTTGTTTCCCCTTTCGGGGACGGGGAAGACCCCTTTCTAAAGGGTTTATGCAGTTTGAGGCAACACAGACCATTCTAGGGGTACAAAGTTGTATCACATCTTTGACCTTGCTAGGAAACCCCCTGCGAGGGGGATGGACTGGTGGGGAGGGTGGGAACGTGTTTCCAAAGTCCATCTGT
Source organism: Cherax quadricarinatus (assembly GCF_026875155.1). Lineage (NCBI taxonomy): Eukaryota > Metazoa > Arthropoda > Malacostraca > Decapoda > Parastacidae > Cherax > Cherax quadricarinatus. Next base: position 5,198 of record NW_026466961.1, read on the forward strand.
GTCCCCAAAAGAAAGAAAATCCCCACTTCCCTTTTCTGGGGGAGGTGTTTTTTGGGGAAGGTGAAGGACCCTTTGGGGAGGGAAAGCTGTGGTTTTCGATGAGAACGGGGGGTGAGGGTGAAGGACTGGGTGAAGAATGATGGGACGGGGGTGAGGGGATTTGGGGTGATTTGGGGAAGGGGATGGACTAGTGGTGAAGTTATGGACTAGTGGGGAGGGGGATGGACTGGGGGTGAGAGTGGTTTGGAAAAGGCGAGAGGGGGATGGACTGGTGTTTAGGGGGGATGGAAAGGTGAAAGAGGGTGAAAGGAAATATTGTGAAAAGTGATGGATTGGTGGCGGGTGATGGGCTGGGGGTGAGAGTGTGGATTTTTTTGGGGAGAGTGCTTGGGCGGTTGTGAGGGTGGTAACTTTTGGGGAGGGTGATGGAAATGGGGGTGTGGGGACGGATTAGTGGTGACGGTGATTGGGCTGGTGGGAGTGAAGGATTGGGGTGAGGGGGATGGTTTGTGGGGAGGGTAAAGGGCAGGGTTTGGGGTGGGTATGGATTGGGGGGGTGAGGGTGGGTGGACTGGTGTGAAAGGGGGTGGACTGGTGGGGAGGGTAAAGTAATGGTGGTGAGGGAGGACTGGTGGTGTGGGGGGGTGGGGCTGGTTGGGGGGGATGGACTGGTGGTGAGGGTGGTGGACTGGTGGGGAAGATGAAAGGGCATGTTTCCAAAAGGCCACTGTGTCCCCTCAGATGAAAATCCCCCTTTTCCCCCTTCCCCTTTCGGGGATGGGGGTTGGGGGGTGAGGGGGGAAAGGGCCGGTGGGGAGGGTGATGGCTATTATTTAGATGAGGACTAAAATTTTTAGGGGGATGGGCCCGGGGTTTAGGGGGAAGGGCTGGGGGGAAGGGGGAAGGACTGGGGGGAAGGGGGAAAAGGGCTGGGGGGAGGGGGGAAGGAACCTTGGGGTGAGGGTTGATGCCCCCCTGGCGGTTTGGTTTTTTACTGTTTGGGGAGGGGTGTTGGGGGTGGTTGGGGGGGGATGAGCGGGGGGGAGGTGGTGGACAGGTGGTGAAGGTGGGGGACCTAGTGGGGACTGTGAAAGGACTGGTGGTGAGGGTGGAAAGGGCTGGTTTGGGGAGGGTGGGTTGGGCCGCTGTTGAGGGGGTGATTTGGGCGCTGGTGGGGGTTGGACTGGTGGTGAGGGGGATGGGGCGGTGGGTTTTTGGGGGAAAGGGCGGTTGGGGGGGGTGAGGGGGCTGGTGGGAGGGGGGGTGGAGATGGGGGGGGGGAGGGTGAAAGGACTGGTTTGGGAGGGGTGATGGACTGTAGGAGGGTTTATGGACGGTGGGAGGGGATGGACTGGTGGTGGGGTGATGGACTATAGGAGGGGGAAGGACTGGTTTCCGAATCCCCGTGTCCCCCAATGAACTCCCCCTTTCCCCCTTCCCCCCTTTCCCGGGGAGGGCTGGTTTTGAGGGGGGATGGACTCTTGCTGATGATGGCTGGGGGGTAGGGGGGTTTGGGCTGGTGGGGAGTTTTTGGTGGTTGGTGTGTGTGTTTGGTGTTGTGGGGTGTTTCTGTGTGTGTGTGTGTGATGTTGCTTCCCCCCCAGTTTCAGTCTCCAAACCATCTGCGGGCCCCCAGATGAACTCCCTTAAAACCTCCCTTGTTTGGGGATGGGGTGGTGTGAGCTGATGGATTGGGGGTGAGGGGACGGACTAGTGGGGGTGGGTGGGTGGTGGGGAGGGTCATGGGCTGGGGGGAGGGTGATGACTGGGGTGGGGTGATGGCTGGTGGGGAGGGTGATGGCTGGTGGGAGGGGGATGTCCCCGGGGGTGAGGGGGACGGACTAGTGTTGGGGGGACTGGGGTAGGGTCATGACTGGTGGGGAGGGTATAGTCTGGGGGCGAGGTGATGGTCGGGGGTGAGGGATGGACTAGTTGGGGTGGGTGGACTGGTGGGGAGGGAGATGGACGATGGGGATGACGGTGGGAGGGTGATGGACTGTTGGTGGGGTATGGACGGTGGGAGGGTATGGACGGGGGGGAGGGGAGGCTGGTGGGAGGGTAGATCGGGGGTGAGGGTGAGGACTGGTGGGGGGGTAGGACTGGAGGTGTGGGGAACGGACTGGTGGGGGAGGGGAGGACTGGGGGGAGGTGATGGACTGGGGGGGAGGTGATGGACTGGAGGGTGGGGAAAGGGCTGTGGGGGGTGAAGGCTGGTTTCCCCGAAGTCCACTGTGTCCCCTCAGATAACTCCCTTCCACACTTCCCTTGCTCGTGAGGGCTTTGTGGGAAGGTGAGGATGGTGGTGAGGGGATGGCTGATGGTGAGGTGATGGGCTGGGGGCGATGATGATGGTCTGGTGGTGAGAGTGATGGATTGGTGGTGAGGGTGATGGACTAGTGGTTAGGGTGATGGACTGGTGGTGAGGGTGATGGACTGGGGTGAGGGCGATGGACTGGTGGGGAGGGTGATGGTCTGGTGGGGAGGGTGATGGTCTGGTGGTGTGGGTGATGGACTGGTGGTGAGTGTAATGGACTGGTAGGGAGGGTGAAGGACTATACTTCCAGAAGTACGTCTGTGTTCCCTCAGATGAACTCCCTTCCACACTTCCCTTGTTGGTGATGGTCTGGTGGTGAAGGTGATGGACTGGTGGTGTGGGTGATGGACTGGTGGTGAGGGTGATGGACTGGGGGCGAGGGTGATGGACTGGTGGGGATGGTGATGGTCTGGTGGGGAGGGTGATGGTCTGGTGGTGTGGCTGATGGACTGGTGGTGAGAGTGATGAATTTGTGGTGAGAGTGATGGGCTGGTGGTGAGGGTGGTAGACTGGTGGTGAGGGTGATGGACTGGTGGTGTTGGTGACGGATTAGTGGTGAGGGTGATGGACTGGTGGAGAGGTAATGGGCAGGTGGTGTGGTTGATGGATTGGTGGTGAGGGCGATGGACTGGTGGTGTCGGTGGTGGACTGGTGGGGAGGGTGATGGACTGGTGGGGAGGGTAATGGGCAGGTGGTGTGGGTGATGGACTGGTGGGGAGGGTAATGGGCAGGTGGTGAGGGTGATGGACTGGTGGGGAGGGTAATGGGCAGGTGGTGTGGGTGGTGGATTGGTGGTGAGGGCGATGGACTGGTGGTGTCGGTGGTGGACTGGTGGAGAGGGTGATGGACTGGTGGAGAGGGTAATGGGCTTGTGGTGAGGGTGATGGACTGGTGGGGAGGGTAATGGGCAGGTGGTGTGGGTGATGGATTGGTGGTGAGGGTGATGGACTGGTGGTGTGGGTGGTGGACTGGTGGGGAGGGTGATGGACTGGTGGTGAGGGTGGTGGACTGGTGGGGAAGATGAAGGACTATGTTTCCAGAAGTCCATCTGTGTCCCCTCAGATGAACTCCCTTCCCCACTTCCCTTGCTGGTGATGGTGTTATGGTGAGGGGATAAGGACCGGTGGTGACGGTGATGGACTATTATTGAGGGTGATGGACTATTATTGAGGGTGATGGACTGGTGGTGAGGGGGAAGGACTGGTGGGAAGGGGGAAGGACTGGTGGGGAGGGGGAAGGACTGGTGGTGAGGGTGATGCACTGGCGGTTAGGTTGATGGACTGGTGGTGAGGGTGATGGAGTGGTGTGGAGGGTGATGGGCTGGTGGGGAGGGTGATGGACTGGTGGTGAGGGAGATGGACTGGTGGTGAAGGTGGCGGACTAGTGGTGACTGTGATGGACTGGTGGTGAGGGTGATGGACTGGTGATGAGGGTTATGGACTGGTGGTGAAGGTGATGGACTGGTGGTGAGGGTGATGGACTGGTGGTGAGGGTGATGGATTGGTGGGGAGGGTGATGGACTGGTGGTGACGGTGATGGACTGCTGAGGAGGGTGATGGACTGGTGGTGTGGGTGATGGACTAGTAGAGAGGGTGAAGGACTGTGTTTCCAGAAGTCCATCTGTGTCCCCTCAGATGAACTCCCTTCCACACTTCCCTTCCTGGTGATGGACTGGTTTTGAGGGTGATGGTCAGGTTTTGAGGGTGATGGACTCTTGCTGAGGGTGATGGACTGGTGGTGAGGGTGATGGGCTGGTGGTGAGGGTGATGGTCTAGTGGTGAGGGTGATGGGCTGGTGGTGAGGGTGATGGACTGGTGGTGAGGGTGATGGACTGGTGGTGAGGGTGATAGAATGGTGGTGAGCGTGATGGACTGGTGGTGATGGGTGATGGTGACTGACTAGTGGTGTGGGTGGAATGGTGGTGAGGGTGATGGACTGGTGGTGAGGGTGATGGACTGGTGAGGAGTGTGATGGACTGGTGGTGAGCATGATGGACTAGTGGTGTGGGTGGACTGGTGGTGAGGGACTATTTGGGGAGAGTGATGGACTGGTTGTGAGGGTGATGGACTGGTGGTGAGGGTGACGGACTGGTGGTGAGGGTGATGGACTGGTGGTGAGGGTGAGGGTGATGGACTGGTGGGGAGGGTGATGGTCTGGTGGTGTTGGTGATGGACTGGTGGTGAGTGTGATGGACTGGTGGTGAGTGTGATGGACTGGTGGTGAGGGTGATGGTCTGGTGGTGAGGGTGATGGACTGGTGGTGAGTGTGATGGACTGGTAGGGAGGGTGAAGGACTATGCTTCCAGAAGTCCATCTGTGTCCCCTCAGATGAACTCCCTTCCACATTTCTCTTGTTGGTGATGGTCTGGTGGTGAGGGTGATGGACTGATAGTGAGGGTGATGGACTGGTGGTGAGGGTGATGGTCTGGTCGTGAGGGTGATGGTCTGGTGGTGAGGGTGATGGACTGGTGGTGAGGGTGATGGACTGGTGGTGATGGTGATAGAATGGTGGTGAGCGTGATGGACTGGTGGTGATGGGTGATGGTGACTGACTTGTGGTGTGGGTGGAATGGTGGTGAGGGTGATGGACTGGTGGTGAGGGTGATGGACTGGTGAGGAGGGTGATGGACTGGTGGTGAGCATGATGGACTAGTGGTGTGGGTGGACTGTTGGTGAGGGTGATGGACTGATGGTGAAGGACTGTTGGTGAGAGTGATGGACTGGTGATGAGGGTGATGGACTGGTGGTGTGGGTGATGGACTGGTGGTGAGTGTGATGGACTGGTGAGGAGGGTGATGGTCTGGTGGGGAGGGTGATGGTCTGGTGGGGAGGGTGATGGTCTGGTGGTGTTGGTGATGGACTGGTGGTGAGTGTGATGGACTGGTAGGGAGGGTGAAGGACTATGCTTCCAGAAGTACATCTGTGTCCCCTCAGATGAACTCCCTTCCACATTTCTCTTGTTGGTGATGGTCTGGTGGTGAGGGTGATGGACTGATAGTGAGGGTGATGGACTGGTGGTGAGGGTGATGAACTGGTGGTGAGGGTGATGGACTGGTGGTGAGGGTGATGACTGGTGGTGAGGGTGATGGACTAGTGGTTAGGGTGATGGACTGGTGGTGAGGGTGATGGACTGGGGGTGAAGGTGATGGACTGGTGGGGAGGGTGATGGTCTGGTGGGGAGGGTGATGGTCTTGTGGTGTGGGTGATGGACTGGTGGGGAGGGTGATGGACTGGTGGGGAGGGTGATGGACTGGTGGTGAGGGTCAAGGTCTATGCTTCCAGAAGTCCATCTGTGTCCCCTCAGATGAACTCCCTTCCACACTTCCCTTGTTGGTGATCGACTGGTGGTGAAGGTGATGGACTGGTGGTGAGGGTGATGGACTGGTGGTGAGGGTGATGGACTGGTGGGGAGGGTGATGGACTGGTGGTGAGGGTGATGATCTGGTGGGGAGGGTCAAGGTCAATGCTTCCAGAAGTCCATCTGTGTCCCCTCAGATGAACTCCCTTCCACACTTCCCTTGTTGGTGATGGACTGGTGGTGAGGGTGATGGACTGGTGGGGAGAGTGATGGACTGGTGGGGAGGGTGATGGACTGGTGGGGAGGGTCAAGGTCAATGCTTCCAGAAGTCCATCTGTGTCCCCTCAGATGAACTCCCTTCCACACTTCCCTTGTTGGTGATGGACTGGTGGTGAGGGTGATGGACTGGTGGTGAGGGTGATGGACTGGTGGGGAGGGTGATGGACTGGTGGGGAGGGTCAAGGTCAATGCTTCCAGAAGTCCATCTGTGTCCCCTCAGATGAACTCCCTTCCACACATCCCTTGCTGGTGATGGACTGGTGGTGAGGGTGATGGACTGTTGCTGAGGGTGATGGACTGGTGGTGAGGGTGATGAACTGGTGGTGAGGGTCAAGGACTATGCTTCCAGAAGTCCTTCTGTGTCCCCTCAGATGAACTCCCTTCTACTCTTCCCTTGCTGGTTATGGACTGGTGGTGAGGGTGATGGATTTGTGGTGAGGGTGATGGACTGATATTGAGGGTGATGGACTGGTGGTGAGGGTGACGGACTGGTGGTGAGGGAGAGGACTGTGTGGTTTTGTGTGTTTGCTTCCCCTAGTTCCTGCTCCAAAGTCCATCTCGGGGCCCCCTGATGAACTCCCTTCCAACTTCTTTGTTGGTGATGAGTTTTGGTGAGTTGATGGCTGTTCGTGAGGGTGAG
>NW_026466962.1:0-14141 GCF_026875155.1 Cherax quadricarinatus
ACCTTCCCCCAAACTCCCCACCCAAACCCCCAGGGAACTCCCCAGTGCCACAATTGATTTTCAACAGACAAGGCTATTGGGGTCAGCCCCCCAAATCCTTCAAAACCCCTTTTGGCCGACACAATCTGGCCCAAACAATTTTCCCAGGAGAGTTCAAATTTCCTGGTAGTAAATCCCTCCCAAGCCATCCCTATAAGGGTTATGCAGGGGAGGATGTGAAGTGTTTCCCCCAAAATTCCCTTAGGGTAAAGGGGAGTGTCTGTGGCCCAAAAGTCAAGGCCGGGTGTAAATTGCTTTTGTTTTGATTTTTTTTAAATTTTTGGGAAAATAACCTGGGTCCAGGGGTTTGGGAGGAGAGGATTTGGTTTTTGGGGGAAAGAACTTTACTGTGATAAACCCCAAATCCTGAAAATTAGGTCATCCAAGTTTGGAGGTTTGGCCCCGGTGCTTTTGTCCATTACTACCCATTCATTTGTGACCCCAATTTTTTTTTCCAGAAGTTACTCCTTCATTCATTGAACCACTCGACAAAATTTTTCCCACGGCCCCACCCTTTACTTTTTAGTTTTCCCCAAAACACCCACAATTTATCTTCATAACATTGTTTTTCCTAAAACACTCGGGGGATTTTAAAGAAGGGTTAAAATAGAAGGGTTCACTTTGAAACCCCCACTAGCATTAGCCCCGGAACTTTGGGCCTCGCCTGTTTTTTCCTAGGCTTGTTCTGGCATTGCCTTTTCCTTTTGGGTGTAATAAAGGTCCTCGGGGGCATTTTTTTTCCCAAAAAGGGCCCTGTTTCGTCACAATTGAAACACTTGTTCAGGTTTAAAGCCCCTTCACCCTCTTGTATTCCGGGAAATTTTCTTTCACATTTTTTCAGCCGCCTTGGGGGGCCCGGGAACGGGGGCAGCCTCACCTTGCCTTACCACATGTGTATGTCATTTGGTTTTTAAAATCCCCTCAAACCCCAGCCTTTGGGGCCTTAAATTTCACTCCCTTCACCACTATTTGCGGGGAAATTTCTTTACCAAATCTTCTTTGCAACTGCCAAACCCTTTTTTCCAACAAATAAACGAAGTCAAAAGATTTATCTCCTCCCTAATTGTTTCTCATTTTTCCCACCAAAATAACTTAAAAACCCTTTTCCCATTCCCTGGTGATCTCATTTTTGTCAGCATAGTTACCCCCTTTGAAAACAACAGCACCCTTTATTTCATTTTTTTTTGGGCCCACTAGGGAAAACATAAGGTTTTTGTAGGGTTTTTTAATACACCCGGGACAGTTGGGCCCAAAACTTTTTACCCTTTCATATTTTTCAATGATGATTTTTTTTTTTTCAATCATATTTCTCACCTTTTCCACGGGCCTTGGCCCTAGGACCCTTTTTTTGGACCCCCATGGTAGCTTATTTAGTACTTGCGGCACTAAAAAAAAAATTTGGATATTATAAAAATATTTCGCCGGAGCACATAAAGGGGGCCCTTTTCGTCCGGGGAAAACAATGCCAGATGGCTCCCCCCCTGGCTCACGCCGTGGGTACCCCGGTCCCGGAAAAACTACGACTCGGGGAGTAAACCCTATGAAAAGCGAGTCCTATTTTACAAAAAATTCCCCCCTTGGTTTGGGCGAATTTTCGTTTTCCCGGGGTTTCGAAAAGGGGGGCCCTGTATATTTTATACATAAATTTTTTATACGGTCCCCCTCAAATTCTTTGTTTTCAACTTTGGGGGGCTTCAAAATTCGCGAATTCCCAACCCCCAAATTTCCCTGCCGCCCAAATGATTTTTTAAATTTTCCCGCCACCCCGTCCTTATTTCCCTCCCCCCGACCCCTGCAACTGGCACCCAAACCCTTTCCCAAAACTTTTGTGGTAAAATTTTTTTTTGGGTTTTTTGCTATTAAACTACAGTATAAATAATAAAAACCTCCATGACTGCATTTTAGAATGGCAAATTCGGGAAGGTATTGAAACAGAAAAGAATAAAACTTTTGTGCAACGGCTACGGGCAAATTAGTAATAATTTAATAATAATAATAATAATAATAATAATAAAAATTTATAAATTAATAATTTTTAAAAATAATAAATGGGATAAAATTTAAAAGAGGGAATTTTTACAAAATTACGACGGTTGAAAAAGGGGGTGGGGGGGAAGGGGTTGACACATCCAGTGGGGGCTTTTTTTATGCTGGAGTGAGTTTTAGTCCCCTTTGCTTTCCCAAAAACTTTTTTCAAAATTTAAATTCATTGTATTTGGTGCTTGTAGATTGAGTGTGAGGGAGGGGTTTGAGGCCCAGTGGTAGGGGGCATTTTAAAAGAGGCAGGGGTTTGAGGGGCCTTTTTGAGGCAGGGGTTTGAGGCACTTATAGAGGCAGTGGTAGGGCATTTAATAGAGGCAGGGGTTTAGAGGCATTTTATAGAGGCAGTGGTAGGGGGGAACCTTATAGGGGGCAGTGGTAGGGCACTTATAGGGGGATGGTAGAGGATTTAGGGCCCAGGGGGTTGAGGCACTTATAGGGGGCCGGGTGGTAGAGGCACTTATAGAGGCAGGGGGTTTAGAGGCACTTTTAGGGCAGGGGTTTGAGGAAACTTTTAGAGGCAGTTATAGAGGCGGGGGGGTTTTTGAGGCACCCCAGTTGGGGCCCAGAGTTGATTTAAGGCAGTGGTAGAGGCAGTGGGTGAGGAGGATGATAAAAGGCAGTGGTAGGGGCAGTGGGGGAGGAGGGGTTTTGAGGCAGGGGTTTAGAGGCAGGGGTTTAGGGGCAGTGGTAGAGGCAGTGATAGGGGCCCAAGTGGAAGAGGCAGTGGGTGAGGCGGGGGGTTGGGGGCCAGGGGTGAGGCGCGGGGGAGGCAGGGGGTTAGAGGCGGGTTGAGGCAGTGGTAGAGGCAGTGGTGAGGCAGTGATAGGGCGTGATTTTTTATTTAAACTTTATGTTATAAAAAATTTAATAGTACATTATGAAAAAATTTTATTATTATTATTATTATTATAAATGTTTTTAAAATATTAACATGTACTATTATTATTTATAAAATATATTTTTGGTAAATCCCATGCCTCACCCCGGGGGCCTGGGGGAAAAAAGCCCCCGCTTCACCCCGGGGGGCCCCGGGGGTTCTTTTCCCGGGCCCGGTGGAAAACTTTTCCCGACCCTTTTCCCTTACACCTGTTGTCCGGGCACCTAGCGAAAATAGGTACCTGGGGTTAGTCGCCCTGGTGGGGGTTTTTTTCCCCCATCCGGGGGGGACAAGATTGGGGCCCCCAAGGGAAAAGGGTTAGCAGTCCCCCGGTTTGACGCACTGACTTTTTTGGGGTTTTTCCCGGGGTGGTAACCCCCCGGGGTTTTTTAAAACCCGGGGGGAACGTTTTTCTTTCTTTGTCACTCCCTCTATCACGGGCCTTTTTCATGCCTCTTTTCACTGCCCTTACCTTGCCTCTCCCCACTGCCTCTATCACTGCCTCTATAAATTCCCTTTCCCCACTCCCTCTAAGTCCCTTTCTACCACGGGCCTCTATAAGTCCCTCTACCATGCCCCCTATAAGTCCCTCTCCCCAACTGCCTTATAAGTCCCTCTACCACTGCCTCTATACGTGCCTTACCAGGGCCTCTATAATTTGCCTCCCCCCACTGCCTCTTTAAGTCCCTTTCCCACTGCCTCTAAAAGTGCCTTATAGTGCCTCTACCCTGCCTCTATAAGTCCCTCTCCCACTGCCTCTAAAAAAGTGCCTCTCCCACTGCCTAAAACCACCCCGTCACACTCAATTAAAAGCCCCAAAATAAAATAAAAATTATTGTGAAATTTTTGGAAGAGCCGGGACTTACCCCCAGCATAAAAAAGCCACACGGGACTATGTGTCAACCCTTCCCCCCACCCTGCTTCAACCCTGTTTTTTTTGTCCCAATTTCCTTCTTAAATTCAAATCGAAATTTTTTATTATTATATTTTTATTATTATTTTTATTATTATTTTTTATTATTATTTTTTATTTTTTAATTATTAGGTAGTGGTTGGGTTTAAGACAGCAACCACCCGGGGAAGAACTCCGCCCTGCCTGATGTGAAAAAAAAAAACTGAAATTTGTTTTGCAGATGGTGGGAAAGGGCTGGTTTCTTTTTCTGTCTCTTAACACGTTTAAGAAAACGGGGGAATATTTTGTTTACTCCTACAAATTTTTTGGGGTCACACTTCACAGACAGCACTTTGATTTTATATTTACATACTTCTAGGTTTTTCCCTTTTTTAAATAGCCCCTTGTTTTTTTTTATTTCTTCTATTGTCCTTTGGGGAAGGGGAAAAAGAATTTTTTCCCTCCGTAACCCAATGCGTGTCTTTATAGGCGACTAAAATGCCGGGCAATGGTAAAACCCCTTCCCCCTGTATACAATTACAAAAAAAAGGGGAAAAAGAAAAAAACTTTAAAAAAACTGGGTTGCTTAAAGTGCGTGGTTTGTAGTGCGGATGAAAAAAAACGATGATTGTGTTGTTATGAATGAAAAGAAGTTGGATGTCCTGGCCCTAAGCGAAAAAAACCCTTAAAGGGGGGGTAGGAGAGTTTCTTTGGGGGGAAAAAAAGGGGTTTAAAAATTCTGGAGTATCTTGAGAGAGTTAGAGAAAAGGGAAAAGGGGGAGCAGTAATGTTAAATGATCATTTTATGGAAGGAAAAAATGAATATGAAGGGTTAAATTCAAGAATTATGTGGATAAAGTAAAGGTTGGATGCGAGAAGTGGGTCATAAAGCGTGTATGCCCCCTGGAGAAAAAGGGGAAATTGCAGGGGGGGGAGAGAAAAGGTTTTTGGGAGATGTTAAGTTTTTTGTATGGGGGCCCTTTAAAACCAAGGAGGGGAGAAATTTTGTGGTAGGGGATTTTAAAGGGCTAAAGTAGGAAAAAAATTTTTTAGAGAGGGTGTGGGGGGTAGGTAATTTTGGGGGGGTGCCGGGTTTGAAAATTGATAAGGGGAAAGCCCTTTGATTAAATTTGTTGGGGAAAGGGGTTTAGTTATAGGTAATACATATTTTAAGAAAAAGAGGATAAATAAGTTACACGATATGAGGGTAGGGAAAAAATGACAGTGTTTGTTGGATTATGAAGGGGTGGGATAAAAGACTGTTGAGTAGCCCTTCGGTTTGGACTGTTTATAGAGGGGCCACAGATTTTATCAATCACTTTCTAGTTGAAAGCAACACTGAGAGAAAAAGGTTTAAAAGGGATACAAGGAGAATGGGAAAGCTCAGGGAAAGAAGGTAAAAGGTTTTAAACAAAAAAGGGGAAAGGGCAGTTGGGTAAGATAAAAACAGCTATTGGGGAAATAGAGGGGTTTTAATAAAGAGCATAGGCAAGGGGGTGGGAAAAGGGGTATGGGGTGGGTTTTTAAAAATGTAGTGTTGAGTGTTCAGCAGAAGTTTGTGGTTACGGGGAAAGTGGGGCGGGATGGGGAAAGAGGACGTTGGTGGAATGATGATGAAAAAGGGGAGAGAAAGTAAGGAGAAAAAAGTTGCATATGAGAATTTTTGTACAAAGTAGAAGGATGCAAGGAGGGGAGTATATGGGAAAAAGAGAGGGGTTTAAGAGAGTTTTGAAGCAATGAAAAAAGAGAGCAATGAGGGGGTGGGTGGATTTTAACAACAAATTTTGTTGAAATAAAAAAAAATTTTTGGGAGTTGGGATTAAAAATTTAAAGGAAAGCCTGAGAAAAAATGGATTTGTCATTTAAAAAAATAGGAGAGGAGAGTTATTAAATGGAGAGTTAGAGGTATTGGGAAGAGGGAAAGGGAATATTTTGGGGAAAATTGGGTTAAATTTTTTGAGGGAAGATGGGGAAGTGTGATTTCTTTGTTTTTGGGAAAGGGGGAAAAACATTTGTAGGAGGGGAAGACCCAGTTTTTTGGTGGGGGGGAAAGTTCGTGGGGCAGTGGGGAAAAATAAAAGGGGGGGAAAGGCAGCCGGGATTGATGGGATAAAGATAAAAAAGTTAAAAAAGCAGGTGGGGATATATTTTTAAAGTTTTGGGGGTTTGGGGAAAATTGTTTAAAAAAAGTATGGAAGGGGTTTAAGGGGTACCTAGGGATTGGAAAGAGAGGCTTTGCATTTTCCCTTTGTAAAAAGGCAAAGGGGGAAAAAAGAGAGTCCCAAAAAATTATGGGGGGTTTAGTCTGTTGGGGGTTTTCCCGGGTTTTAAAGTGTAGGGTAGTGGGAGTTAAAATTGAAAAAATTTTTAAGGTTAGCGGGGAATGGGATTGCAGATGAAAAAGGGGCTTTGGGAAAAGGTAGGGGGTGTGTGGACCGGGTTTTTTACAGGGGAAAATATAGTGAACAGTTTTGTAAGGCTAAAGGGTCTTTGGGGGCTTTTTAGGGTTTTGGGAAAAAAAGGGGGTTTGCCGGGGTGGGGGGGGGGGGGGGCCAAATGGGGGGGGGGGGAAGTTGAAAGTTATGGTGTAGGAGGTGGGTTTATGAAAGCAGTGAAGAGTTTTTACGAGGATAGTGAGGCTCAATTTTAGGGTATGTGGGGAAAAAAAAGAGGGAAATTTTTTCCCATTTAAAAATTTAGGCCTTAGAAGGATGTGGGATGTCCCGTGGTTGTTTAAATTATTTATAGATGGGGTTTAAGAGGGGTTAAAAGGCGGGGGGTCTTGGCAAGGGCGTGGAGTTAAAAGATAAAGAACCACAACAAAGTGGGAGTTGTCACGGTTTGCTCTTTGCTAAAGCACTGGGTTTTGGGGAGTTTCAAAGAAAAGTTCAGAGTTTGGGTTTGGTAAATTTTGGGTTTAGGGTGTGAAAAAAGAAAAAAAATTTAAAGGTGAATACAGGAAAGAGAAAGGGTTTTATGGGGATATAAAAAAAATTTAGGTGATGAAAGATTGAATATCAGATTGGAGGGGAGAGAGTATGGAGGGGGTTTTAAACCCGGATTCAGATTTTTGGGGGAGTGGACGTGTCGGGGAAAGGGGTTTTAAAAAGGGAGAGGGGGAATCATGAATTGATGGGGGGAAAAAGGTGAGGGGTGAAATTGGGGTCTTTTGGAGAAAAAAACTTTGCCCTTGGAGGAAAAGGGGGAATGTAGGGAAGTAAGTTTTACCAAGCTTTATAGGGGTTTGGGGGAAGCGGGGGTTTGAGGGAATTTTTGCAGGAGGGAGAAGGTTGGAGGCATTTGGAGATGTAAATGTCTGGGGGGCAATGTGTGGGGGAAAAATTTAATGCAGAGAATTCGTTTGTTTGGAAGTTAGGAGGAGGTGCGGGGATTACCCAAAAATATTGTCCCCTGGGGGTGAGGAAGGGTTGTTGAGGTGGTTCGGAAAAAGTGGAGAATGGAGCGAAACAGAATGACTTCAAGAGGTATCGTTTTGTAGTGGAAAAAAAGGCGGGGTAGGGGTCGGCCTAGGAAGGGTTGGGGGGGGAGGGGGGAAAAGGGGGTTTTGTGTGCGAGGGGCCCTTTGGGCTTTCCGCAGGCATGCTTGGGTGTTTTATAGGAGTGAATGGAGACAAAAAGGTTTTTAATACTTGACGTGTGTTGGATTTTGAGCCCAAAATAACATTTTGAAGGGGTTAGGGAAACCGGGGAGGCCGGGTTGGTCCGGGGATGGGAAAATACAGTGCCTGCAATTGAAGGAGGGGTGGGTTTAATGTTGCAGTTTTTAAAAAATGTGTGTTAAAAACACCCCTTTGGCAAGACAGTGATGGAGTGAATGGGTGGTAAAGTTTTTCTTTTTTTTGGGCCCCCCCTGCCCTTTGGGGGGAAACGGCCCGGGGTGATAAAAAAAAAAAAATAAAAAAAAAAATATATATATATATATATATATATATATATTTATATATATTTATAAATATATATATATTTTATATATATATATATATATATATATATATAATATTATATATTTATGTCGTTGCGAATAGGCAGAATTGCGATCTTGGTTTAAAAAAGCAACGCTCATCTTGACATAAGGGGGGGGGGGGGGGGGGGGGAAAAAGTTTAAAAAAATTGGGGTATGCAATAAAATTTTGCCAAAATAAAACTGAACCTAAGAAAAAAAAATTTTTTCACTGTGTTTGTTTTTGTATTAAATTTTTTGTAAATAAATTAAAACTATTTAGTTAGGTTAGGCGAAAAAATAAAATTTTTCTTGGTTTTTTAATAAGGTTAGGTAAGTTTTCTCAGATTCTTTTGGGGGGAAAAAATTTAAAAAAATTTTTATTATCATTAATGGAAAAAAAATATATCTTTAAATGTACAGAGAAAAAATTTTTGAAAGGACTTAATTTTAAAATTGTTTTGCTAATTGACCAGTTTTCATATTTGGCCGACATATATTATATATTTATATATATATATATATTATATAAAATATATTTATATTTTATATATATATATATATAAAATTTTATATATATAATATATATATTAATTTTATACACACCAACCCACCTTCCCACTTTCGGGCCCGGTTTGGTTCCGGGGAAAAAAAACCTGTGTAAGTCGAACTTTACTACGAATTCAACAAAAACATTTTTTTAAAAGACTTTTTTTATTGGGTTTTTTTTGGGATTTCCGTTTTTAAATTTACTTTTTATGCTGTTAGTACTGTTTTTATTTCTGGGAAGGTTTAGGATAAAAAACCCTTTTTACAACACAAATTGTTGTTTTTTTTCCCAGAAATTTTTCCATAAAAAACACGGGGCGTAAGCCGGTTTTGGGCCCCAAGTCGAGCAGGTGTAAGGGCGGATGGTAGGTATATTTTTTATATATATATATATTTTATATATATATTTATATTTTATATAAATTTTTTATATATATTTTTATAAATTTTATATATATATACAGTGGGGCCCCTTTTTCCCAACGAAAAATTTAAAACCCTTTCCCGAGAGCTCAAGTTAGGGGAAAAAATTTTTGTTTTTGGCGAATTAATTTTCCCCATAAGAAATAAAAGGGAAAAAAAATTAATCCGTGCAAAACACCCCCATAGCATGAAAAAAAAAAAATTTTTTCCAATGAAATGTTAATTTTTTTAAAACACAAAAATGAAGAAGAGATGTACAAAACATGAACTTACCTTTATTGAAAATCTGGTGTGATTGATGGGATGGGAGGGGGGAGAGGGGTGGATGGTCTTAGTGTTTAGAAAAGGGGGAAACCCCCCCTTTTGGCCTTTTAGGCAGCCAAAATCCTTTTCCGGGGTTTCTTCTTTTCTTCTTTAAAGCCATTTGGACCGCTTGAGGTCCCTGGACCCCGGGTTTTCGCAACATATTGTCCATAGAGGCCTTCCTCTGGTTCCTTTTGGGGGTTTCCTTTAAGGGGTTTCACAACATTTTTCAGTGTATTTGTCACCAGCACGGCTTGCAATAAACTGTGTCAGGGGGGATTTTCATCAAAAAAGGTTTGCACTTTTAAACCCCTTGGCCCCCACATTTATTTTGAAGTAGGAACTTCTTCAATTTCTCTCTCCCCCTCCGAAGCGTTTCTTAGGTCTGGCCTCTTGCTGTTGGAAAATTTATCTAAAGCTCATCCGTGGTTAGTTCTTCATTGTCCCTCCCCACCAACTCTTCCACATTCCCCCCCCACTAAACCCCACCAATATGAGCACTAGGGTTTCCCGGCATTTTTTCCTGTTCACCTGGGTGTTGTCAACTGTTGTGGGTCACATCCCGGGGGACAAGGGGTTTAAGGAACCCCCCAAATTTAAATAAGTTAGACAGTCCTCGGATTTATGCCTTTACTTTCTTGGGTATCCTGGGGGGCTAACCCCTGGGGTTAATCGTTTCTCGGTAAGTTTTTTCATGTTTAAGCCATAAACCCCAACCCCCACTCTCCACATCTTCGATTAAAAAACGCTGTTTGGGGGTTTCAGCCAAAAAGCAAAAAGCTGATGTGGGCGCAAAAAGCTGACCATGGTTTCCCGCAGCAGCTGTGGTGGGAGCAACCCGTGACCATGGTGCAGTAGCCCGCTGTGGTTTCAGCAGCAGTGACTGTAGTGCCAGCAAAAAAGTGACTGAGGTGCGCCGCAGCTGGGCTGGGTTTTCAGCAGCAGTTGGTTTTCAGCAACAGCTGCTGGTCCAGAACCCCGTGATGGTGGTTTCAGCAAACAGCTGTGGTGCAGAACAGCTGACTGATCCAGAACAGCTGCAGTGGTTTTGGGGCAGCCCGACTGTGGTACGGGTAGTTATTTCTCACCCTTTTTCCCCCAGGGGTTGGGACTAAGAAGTTTTTTGGGGCCCAGGGGCATTTTTTGCAGGGAGAAATCCACTAAAAAAAAGCTGTGATAATATGAAATTTTTCCAATTGTATTTCTTGGGATTTTGACCCCCGGGGGGGCTGGCTTGTAAAACTGCCCCCCCAGGGGAAAAAGTGAGGTGGCTCCCGGGGCCCCACTTTGGTGCGTCTCGGCGAATTGCGTTGAGGGTTTTTTTTTGCGCTAGGTGAGGGAAAATTTTTTTCATTAAAATTTTATGCTAGGCGGATTTAACGTTATGCGAAGCCTTTTTTAGGCGAGGGTTTCCCCTGTTTCACCCACCATCCCGGGTTTTCGGGCCAGTTCGGTTCCCAGGGAAAACCCGGGGTAAGTCCCAAATGGTCGTAAAGGCGAAATTTTACTTGAATTTCAAAAAAACATTTTGGTTAAAGGCTTTTTTTATTGGTTTTTTTTTTTATTTTAAAGTTTTATTTTCTTTTTATTTTGTTTTTACTGTATTTTTTACTGTAAGGTTTTTGGATAAAAAACTTATAAAAACAAAAATTTGTTGTTTATTTCCCAGAAATTTGGCATGAAAAAAAAACGGTTGTAAGGGGGAGTGGTTTAGTCGAGCGGTGTTAAAATCGGTGGGGAGGTGTTGGGGTGTTTTATATATATATTTAATTATATATTTTTTTTTTTTTTTTTTTTTTTTTTCAACAAGTCGGCCCCTTCTCCCCCCGAGGGAGGGTGACCCAAAAAAAAAAAAGAAAAAACCCCCAAAAAAAAAATACTTTCTCTTTATTCAACACTTTACCACCTCCCCATTTCAAATGTTTTTGCGAGGTGCTCAGAATACAAAAGTCTAGAAGCCCTAAAACATATAAAGATCACAAATATCCTCCCAAAAAACCCAAAATCCCCAAAACCCCCCTTTAAAGTGCAGGCTTGTAAATTTCCCCCCTTTCCCGGAAATCAAAATCCCACTATATGGGAAAAAAACCGGTTTCCCCGAATCCCCTTTACTAAAATTACCCCGTCACACTTTCCCAAAAGATCGTCAAAGGGCCCAAGTACCATTCGTCTCCATTTTACTCTATCTAACGCTCAGCAAGCTTGCTGGGAAGTCCAAGGGCCCCCTTTCCCCAAAACCTCCCTTTTTCCCCCCCTCCAACTAAAAGAGGAGGCAGTTAGGGGAAGTAATTTAAAAAGCTTTTGGAGGATGATGGGGGTAATGAGGGCATAGGGGAAAAGGGGTCGAAAGGTATGGGGTGGTTTTAAAAAATGTAGGTTAGGTGTTTTAGCAGAAGTTTGTGGTTCCGGAAGGGGGTGCAGGGGGAAAAGGAGCGATTGGGGGGAATGATGATGTAAAAGAGGAAAATAGTTAAAGGGGGGGGAAAAAGTTTGAAATGAGAAGTTTTTACAAAATAGAAGTGATTTCAAAGGGGGGAAAAGTATATGGGGAAAAAAAAGAGAGAGGTTAAGAGAAATGGTGAAGCAAAAGTAAAAAAAGGGGCAAATGAGAGAGTGGGTGAGTTTTTATCAACAAATTTTTTTGAAATTTAAAAAAAAGTTTTTGGGGTGGTTAACAAGGGTTTAAGGAAAAACCTAGAGAACAAAAGGATTTGGCAGTTTAAAAAAAGGGGGAGGGGGAGTTATTAAATGGAGGTTAGAGGGATTGGGAAAATGGAGGGAATATTTTTGGGAAAAGGAATTTTTTAAAAGTTGATGAAAAATAGGGAAGCTGGATTTGTGTATAGGGCAAGGGGGGGAATAACATCTTGTCGGATTTAGGAAGAGCCCGGGTTTTGAGTGTGGGGGAAAATTCGTTTAGGGAGTTTGGTAAAAAGAAAGGGGGTAAAGGAGCCGGGAATTTATGGGTTTAAAAATTGAAATGTTTTTTAAAAAAGGTGGGGATAAGTTTTGGAGGGTTGGTGCAAAATTTTTTTAATAAAAAGTATGGAAAAGGGTAAAGGTTTCCTAGGGAATTTGGGAGAGAGCATGCATAGGTTTCCCTTTTTTTATAAAGGCAAAGGGGATTTAAAAAAGAGTGCCAAAAAATTTTAGGGGGGGAAAAAGTCTGGTTTAGTGTACCTGGTAAAATGTATGGTAGAGTTAAATTGAAAGAATTAAGAGTAAGACGGGGGAATTTGGATAGCAGATGAAAAAGGAGGCTTTTGGAAAGGGGAGGGGGGGTGTGGACCAGGTGTTTACAGTGAAACATATAAGTGAACAGTATTTAGATAAGGCTAAAGAGGTCTTTGTGGCATTTATGGATTTGGAAAAGGCATATGACAGGGTGGATAGGGGGGCAATGTGGCAGATGTTGCAAGTGTATGGTGTAGGAGGTAGGTTACTGAAAGCAGTGAAGAGTTTTTTACGAGGATAGTGAGGCTCAAGTTAGAGTATGTAGGAAAGAGGGAAATTTTTTCCCCGTAAAGTAGGCCTTAGACAAGGCGTGTGTGATGTCACCGTGGTTGTTTAATATATTTATAGATGGGTTGTAAGAGAAGTAAATGCGAGGGTCTTGGCAAGAGGCGTGGAGTTAAAAGATAAAGAATCACACACAAAGTGGGAGTTGTCACAGCTGTCTTTACTGATGACACTGTGCTCTTGGGAGATTCTGAAGAGAAGCTGCAGAGATTGGTGGATGAATTTGGTAGGGTGTGCAAAAGAAGAAAATTAAAGGTGAATACAGGAAAGAGTAAGGTTATGAGGATAACAAAAAGATTAGGTGATGAAAGATTGAATATCAGATTGGAGGGAGAGAGTATGGAGGAGGTGAACGTATTCAGATATTTTGGGAGTGGACGTGTCAGCGGATGGGTCTATGAAAGATGAGGTGAATCATAGAATTGATGAGGGAAAAAGAGTGAGTGGTGCACTTAGGAGTCTGTGGAGACAAAGACTTTGTCCTTGGAGGCAAAGAGGGGAATGTATGAGAGTATAGTTTTACCAACGCTCTTATATGGGTGTGAAGCGTGGGTGATGAATGTTGCAGCGAGGAGAAGGCTGGAGGCAGTGGAGATGTCATGTCTGAGGGCAATGTGTGGTGTGAATATAATGCAGAGAATTCGTAGTTTGGAAAGTTAGGAGGAGGTGCGGGATTACCAAAACTGTTGTCCAGAGGGCTGAGGAAGGGTTTGTTGAGGTGGTTCGGACATGTAGAGAGAATGGAGCGAAACAGAATGACTTCAAGAGTGTATCAGTCTGTAGTGGAAGGAAGGCGGGGTAGGGGTCGGCCTAGGAAGGGTTGGAGGGAGGGGGTTAAAGGAGGTTTTGTGTGCGAGGGGCTTGGACTTCCAGCAGGCATGCGTGAGCGTGTTTGATAGGAGTGAATGGAGACAAATGGTTTTTAATACTTGACGTGCTGTTGGAGTGTGAGCAAAGTAACATTTATGAAGGGATTCAGGGAAACGGCAGCCGGACTTGAGTCCTGGAGATGGGAAATACAGTGCCTGCACTCTGAAGGAGAGGTGTTAATGTTGCAGTTTAAAAAACTGTAGTGTAAAGCACCTTCTGGCAAGACAGTGATGGAGTGAATGATGGTGAAAAGTTTTTCTTTTTCGGGCCACCTGCCTTGGTGGGAATCGGCCAGTGTGATAATAAAATAATATAAAATATATATATATATCTATATATATATATATATATATTATATATATATATTATATATATATATATATATATATATTATATATATATATATATATATATATTCTTTCAACACACCGGCCGTATCCCACCGAGGCGGGGTGGCCCAAAAGGAAAAACGAAATGTTTCTCCTTTTACATTTAGTAATATATACAGGAGAAGGGGTTACTAGCCCCTTTCTCCTGGATTTTAGTCACCTCTTACAACACACGCTGGCTTACGGAGGAAGAATTCTGTTCCACTTTCCCCTGGAGTAAAAGGGAAAAAAAAAGAATAAGAACTAAAAGAAAATAGAAAAAAACCCAGAGGGGTT
>NW_026466963.1:0-12972 GCF_026875155.1 Cherax quadricarinatus
TTCTCTATGAGTCTATATCTATCCTGTAGTTCCTGTAATAAGGGGACCAACATTGAGCAGCATAATCTAAATGAGGCCTCACTAGTGATGTATAGAGCTGCAAAATAACTTTTGGACTTCTGTTACTTATACTTCTTGAGATAAATCCAAGTAATCTGTTGGCCTTATTGCACACACTAAGGCACTGCTGTCTTGGCTTTAGATTTCTGCTTACCGTGACTCCCAAGTCCTTTTCACATTCTGTATGACCAAGCTCTACTTCACCTAGATTATAGCTTCGAGGGTTATTTTCATTACCAAGGGCAAGTACCTTACACTTATCCACATTGAACTTCATCTGCCATTTTTCAGACCAGGACATTAATTTGTCCAAATCCTCTTGGAGTTCAGTGCTATCTTCCTCAGAGTGAATTATACGGCCCATCTTTGTATCATCAGCAATCTTACTCATGTCACTCGTAATCCCTTCATCAAGGTCATTCATGTAAATTATGAACAAGAGAGGGCCTAAAACTGATCCTTGTGGAACGCCGCTAGTGACTAATCCCCAATCAGATTTCACTCCATTAATGGTAACTCTCTGCTTTCTGAACATCAAAATGGTATACATACCGACAGGTTGGTAGGTAAGACACATAGGCAACAGTTAGGCAACTTTATTCGGAAACGTTTCGCCTACACAGTAGGCTTCTTCAGTCGAATACAGAAATTTTTAAAGTAAAAGGACACAAGTGCAACTAATGTGACATTTATTGTCGGTAATTCTACCAACTTTATTACGAATACAGAAAGTAGGCAGGAACAGTAGAGATGTGAAGACGATGTAATCAGTCCATCACCCTTGAAGTCGTAGAATTTGAGGTTGTCAGTCCCTCGGCCTGGAGAAGTTCAGTTCCATAGTCAGGAACTCTCTGCTTTCTATTGGTAAGCCATGCCTCAATCCATGCTAGAACTTTACCTCCTATACCATGAGCTGCCACTTTTTTCAAGAGTCTCTTGTGAGGTACTCTATCGAAGGCTTTACTAAAATCCATATATACAATATCATATTCCTTGTCACTGTCAACTGCCTCAAATGTTCTATTGAAGAACGTCAGCAAGTTTGTCAGGCAGGAACGACCTCTCGTGAATCCATGCTGAGATTCATTTATCAAGTTATGCTCTTCAAGGTGACTTCTAATAATGTCAGCTATAATTGATTCTAATAACTTGCCCACTATAGATGTGAGGCTTTGGCAATATAAACACAAATGCAGTATAATGTGATCCTTTATTGACTACGTTTCGCCCACACAGTGGGCTTTTTCAAGTCACAAACAGAACTACCTGGGGTGGAAGGAACGCGAGTATTTATAGTCCGGCTGAGGTCAGGTGAAGAATGCTGCATCTGATGATGTACCGAGTGGGGTTATAGAGTCTAAAAACTTGGGTAGCTTGGAAAGGAGATTGGATAAGTTTGTGAGCAGACCTTCTACAGTGTTCTTATGTGGGATAGCAATGAAGAAGTTTCTTGGCAAGTGGTTCAGCTATGTTATAGAAGCCACTATTCTGGTTGAAGTTGTCGGATATAGAAATAAGTGATGATTCCAGGATTCTTCGGTATTGAGTGTTGTCTTCTGTGGCGATAAGTCTTGAGTTTCTGTAGTTTTATCAAGTGGTTGTGTGAATTACGGTGTTGTACGCAGGCATTCCTTGTGTCGTCAGACCTGCTTGCGTATTGGTGTTCTGAAATACGTGTTTGGAGGTCCCTTGATGTTTCGCCCACGTATAACTTGTTGCAGCCATTACAAGGGATTATGTATACCCCTGCAGAGGATGGAGGCTTGTCCTGCCTACTGCTGGTGATGTCCTTGATGGTCGTGGTTGTGGAGGTAGATACTTGGAATGATGTTTTGGCAAAGATGTTGGAAACATGTTTGGCAATGGAGTTGGTGGGAAGGACTATGTATCTCTTCTCGGCAGTGTCTTCTCTGGGTGTGTTGAAGATGTTTAGTGCTCGCCGTCTGCAGTCTCTGATGAAGTGACGGGGAAATAGTGGAGTTTAGAAAATATTTGTTCAATTATAGTGCATTCTTCCTCAAGGAACTCGTTGCTGCAGATTCTGAGTGCACGCAGGAAGAAGCCTATAATTACACCACGTTTGGTTTTGGTGTCGTGGTGAGAGTAGAAGTGGAGAAGATCGTTTTGGTTGGTGGGTTTTTCGATAGACTTTAAAACGAAGTTCGTGGTCAGCTTTGCAGAGCAGGACATCAAGGAAGGAAGAGTTTGTCGACTTCTTCTTCAAGTGTGAACTGGATTGAAGGCTCGACCTGGTTGAGCTTGTCTTGGAGAGCTTGAAAGTTGAAGCGTTTAGGAGTTATGAGGAGAATGCCCGTCAACATAACGGAGCCAGGTGACAGACGAAGGAATAATGGTGGAGAAACGTTCGGCTTCTAGATGTTCCATGTATAGGTTCGCCAGGACTGCACTGAGTGGCGAACCCATGGGTAGTCCAAAAGTCTGCTGAAAGAGGTGATTTTCAAAAGAGAAACACGTAAAGCCAACACATAGTTCAACAAGGTCGATGAAATCGCTGGCTGGAATGGGAAGATCAAGTGAATCATAAATTTTTCCCCTGCGCAAGAGATCGATGGCTTGTGTAGTAGGTACTTTGGTGAATAGGGAAGTCACGTCAAGGCTGGAAAGTTTCTTGTTCCTGATTTGATGTTGCGAATGCGATTGAGAAGATCACCTGAGTGTTTGAGATGTGCTGGACTGATAGTGCCCAAGAGTTTAGAGAGGTGTTTGGCGAGAATTCCTGAGAGCTGGTGGGGAGCACTGCCTATTCCCGAGGATATGGGCCTCAGTGGGATACCGGGCCCTTGTGAGTCTTTGCAGGCCGTACATTCTGGCAGGTCTGGGGTTGCTGGGCATGGTGTGCAGAAGTTTCTTCCCTTGTTCTGAGCCCCTCAGAATGCGGGGAGTCCTTTGAAGAAAAGTTTTAGTAAGGTTGTCCACTTGGTTAGTTGTGAGAGGTTTGTAGGTATCTGGGTCATTAAGTAGATTGAGCATTTTGTTCCTGTAATCGTCAGTGTTCATGATAACAACACCACCTCCTTTCCAGACAGCGATTTCATCGACCTTGTTGAACTATGTGTTGGCTTTACGTGTTTCTCTTTCGAAAATCACCTCTTTCAGCAGACTTTTGGACTACCATGGGTTCGCCACTCAGTGCAGTCCTGGCGAACCTATACATGGAACATCTAGAAGCCGAACGTTTCTCCACCATTATTCCTTCGTCTGTCACCTGGCTCCGTTATGTTGACGACATTCTCCTCATAACTCCTAAACGCTTCAACGTTCAAGCTCTCCAAGACAAGCTCAACCAGGTCGAGCCTTCAATCCAGTTCACACTTGAAGAAGAAGTCGACAACACTCTTCCTTTCAAGAACATAAGAACATAAGAATGTAGGAACACTGCAGAAGGCCTACTGGCCCATACGAGGCAGGTCCTTATCAAAACGACATCTACCTAAAGCTACTCAAGAAACAACTCCCGCACCCTCCAACACCAATCAAACCCAGCCCCTCCCACTCATATATTTGTCCAGTCTCTTCTTAAAGCTACCCAAGGTCCTAGCCTCTATCACCCCACTGGGAAGACTGTTCCACGCATCTACAACTCTGTTAGAAAACCAGTACTTACCTATGTCCTTTCTAAATCTAAATTTATGCAACTTAAATCCATTATTCCCGGTTCTTACCTGGTTCGACACCCTCAGTACTTTATTAATGTCTCCCTTGTTTATACCCATCATCCACTTATACACTTCAATTATATCTCCCCTCATTCTACGAACTTCGTTTTAAAGTCTATCGAAAACCCACCAACCAAAACGATCTTCTCCACTTCTACTCTCACCACGACACCAAAACCAAACGTGGTGTAATTATAGGCTTCTTCCTGCGTGCACTCAGAATCTGCAGCAACGAGTTCCTTGAGGAAGAATGCACTATAATTGAACAAATATTTTCTAAACTCCACTATCCTCGTCACTTCATCAGAGACTGCAGATGGCGAGCACTAAACATCTTCAACACACCCAGAGAAGACACTGCCGAGAAGAGATACATAGTCCTTCCCACCAACTCCATTGCCAAACATGTTTCCAACATCTTTGCCAAAACATCATTCCAAGTATCTACCTCCACAACCACGACCACAAGGACATCACCAGTAGTAGGCAGGACAAGCCTCCATCCTCTGCAGGGTATACATAATCCCTTGTAATGGCTGCAACAAGTTATACTGGGCGAAACATCAAGGGACCTCCAAACACGTATTCCAGAACACCAATACGCAAGCAGGTCGACGACACAAGGAATGCCTGCGTACAACACCGTAATTCACACAACCAATTGATAAACTACAGAAACTCAAGACTTATCGCCACAGAAGACAACACTCAATACCAAAGAATCCTGGAATCATCACTTATTTCTATATCCGACAACTTCAACCAGAATAGTGGCTTCTATAACATAGCTGAACCACTTGCCAAGAAACTTCTTCATCGCTATCCCACATAAGAACACTGTAGAAGGTCTGCTCACAAACTTATCCAATCTCCTTTCCAAGCTACCCAAGTTTTTAGACTCTATAACCCCACTCGGTACATCATCAGATGCAGCATTCTTCACCTGACCTCAGCCGGACTATAAATACTCGCGTTTCTTCCACCCCAGGTCAAAAGCTTTTTCAACGTCTTTTGCAACCAGGGCTGTCCTGTTTCTTTGTTTTGTGTTTATGTGGATGTAGTTGAGAATGATGTTAAGGGCATCCTGTGTGGATCTGTGTGTTCTAAAGCCAAACTGGCCATCTGAAAGTAGAAAATTATGTTCCAGGTATCTGCGAAGGCGAAGTTTAATGAGTTTTTCAAAGAGTTTTCCTAAAGTTTCGAGGAGGCTGATAGGGCGATAGTTTCTAGGGTCAGAGTGGTCTTTATTGGGTTTAGGAAGGAGGATAGCAGTAGCAGCTTTGAAGAGGGAAGGGAAGTACCCCAGAGGCAAGGGAGGCATTGAGGAGGTTTGTGTAGGCAGTAATAAATAGAGTCAAAAGGGTGTTTCAGGATAATATGGTTTAGGCCAGAGGCACCAGGAGCCTTTGGAGGAAGGTGTCTGAGGAGAGTTTTAATGTCTGTGTTGGTGAAAGGAGTGTCGATTTTCTTGGGAGGAGGTAAGAGTGTCTAGATGTATGTGGCTGTCTGGTTTTTTTTTCTTGTGTGTGTGCAGTGTTCCAGTGTTCTATGTTCTGAATGTGTTGAATAACGTTGGGGTGAGGTGGGTAAGCGTGGAAGATGTTCTCCCAATGTGTTTGAAGATGTTGGTAGCAGCCTGTGGGTCTGAGTTTGTGTTGTTGTTGTGGGTGATGTGTTTGAATTTGTTGGGGGGAAAGTAGTGCCTCTGATTTTTTTTGATAAAGTTCCAGAAGGCTTTAGTTTTTTTAACACGCTGCCTGTCCGCTTGTTGTATTAGTCGTGACCATGATTTTTTGTGGTCTTGGTCTAGGCTGTGTAAAATGTTGTTTCTAAGGTAAGTGAGATCTAATCGGACTTGATTAAACCCTATGTGTGTTGTAGAGGAAGCGGTTGTGGTAGCAGATAATTAGTCTTCTTGTTCTGGTGACGGTTTGAAGGAATAACGAGTGGTGTGAGTTTTCTTTGGTATTGCGATGTTGGCTGCTTGTGTAATGGTGTCCTGGATGAGATCAAGTTGAGTATCGATGTCAGAGATAGGTTTGTTGTTGTAGTCATAGGTGAGGTTAAATTGTCTTTTGTGTTGTTTGAAAGCATCCCAGTCAGCGTTCTTGTAGGAGAATGAAGGTGTGGTTGGAATGAGGATAGGGTTGGAGATGTTAAAAATGACTGGGATGTGATCAGAGCCTGTAATAGGGCCAGGTGAGATGTAATGTTGAAAAGAGAGCTGGCTCGGTTTGCCAGAATGATGTCTGGTTTGCCTTGGCCCGTGTGGTTGAAGAAGGTATTGAAGTATTGAAACAGGACAGCCCTGGTTGCAAAAGACGTTGAAAAAGCTTTTGACACTGTGTGGCACGAGGGGCTCAAGTACAAACTCTGCACTAACTTCAACCTGCCTCTCAATACTCTAAACTCCTCTGCAACTTCCTAGACGGGCCGTACCATGAGAATCAAATTCCAAGGCTGTTACTCTGACTACTTCACACTAAATGCTGGAGTACCCCAGGGATCTGTCCTTTCCCCTACCCTCTACATTTTATACACTAACGACATTCCAACACCTATATACCACAACTCCATCACACTAGCCTATGCAGACGACTTTACACAACTTATCACTCATGCCAATATAGATACACTCACACACAAAACACAAAATGGGGTTTGACAGGATAGCCATCTGGGAACAAAAATGGAGGATCAAAACCAATGCAGCAAAATCCAGCATTACGTATTTTAACTACAGGAAACGTGATCCTCCATTACCTGCGAACTCAGAACAGCTGACCCCGCACTTTCTTCCCCATCACACAATCTGTCACTGTCCTTGGCGCTAATCTTGAAATACCTTCTTCGTTTACAGGACACATTCACTCAAGGCATGCAATAGCTAGTAAGCCCTTGCGGGCCTCTACAAGCTTTAAACATGCCTCTCAACGCACCAAACTACACCTCTACAAACCCTAATACGTCCTCTTTATAAAATTACTCTCCTCTAGCCCTCTCTCTTGCAGCAAAAACAAAATTACTTTTAAAATGCAGCGTGTCCAGAACAAGGGGCTGCGCTGGGGGCTTGATGTCAGATGGGAGGACTTCGCCACAACGAGTCTCTCCATGCCCAGTTAGACGCCCTGCCTGAATCGTACTGGAAGAGGCTCAGTGACAGACAGATAGACAAACTTGAGAACACGACATGACTACTGGACCTCTCTCCTTGACGAAGACATTCGCAGACCCACAAACCAACACAACCTTTTCTACTCCTTGCATGATCCTGCTCCTAACCCTACTTACAAATAACCTTGGGTCCGCTGACAGGTACCTTCTAGAACAGGTACCATTCTTTGACCACGTTCGCCTTAGCTTTTTGGGTTAAGACATGACTCAGTTTTTGCACTCCTCTCTAGCTCTAAAGGTCGCAAGTCCCTTACTCCCAGCTCACCCCACCGGAGTCCCAACAGAAGAACCGGAATTTCTCTTTTCAATATCTGTCCCACGATCGCCTTTGCTGCTGGGTTAAGCCCTGGCTCTATTTCTACGACTAAGAACACTCCTCTCCAGCACTATTCTTCGTCTGTCCCGTCTTCCCCGCTCATCCCATTTGGGATCTTACCTGAACTTTCGTTCGTTCGTTCGTTCACCCCAGGTAGTTCTGTTTGTGACTTGAAAAAGCCCACTGTGTGGGCGAAACGTAGTCAATAAAGGATCACATTATACTGCATTTGTGTTTATATTGCCATTGTGTCGGTATTTTATACCACTTATTTCCATGTGAGGCTTATTGGACGGTAATTTGAAGGAACGGACTTATCCCCTGATTTGAATATAGGAACCACATTAGCCATCTTCCACAACTCTGGCACAACACCGGTAAGGATGGACGCATTAAACACACTCATTAATGAACATTAAAATGGTATAAAATACCGACAGGTTGATAGGTTTGTAGATGAATGGTTCAGAGAACCGACATGTTGATAAATTAGACACATGTACAACTCTTGGGTATCTTTATTGAGGAAACGTTTCGCCACACAGTGGCTTCATCAGTCCATACAAAGGAGAATCTTGAAGAACAGGAGGAGAATGAGGTAATCAGTCCCTCAACCTTGAGTCGATGTGGTCAGTCCATCAATCTTGAATAGAATACGGCATACGTGCTGAGAAGGAGCTTATAAACCGTTGGCTGGAGAGGTGAAGCAGTCACAGGTCGTGTAACATTTGTTCAGTGTTGAAGTAGGTCGTGCCCAAGAATTAGGCAAGCGAAGAATTCCCAAGTATTAAACCCAAGAAGTTAAGAAAATAAGAAAGGAGGAACACTGCAGCAGGCCTGTTGGTCCATACTAAGCCCGGTCCTTTACAATTCATCCCACTAACAAAAAATTTGACCAACCCAATTTTCAATGCCACCCAAGAAACAAGCTCCGATGTGCAAGTCCCTCTCAAATCCAACCCCTCCCACTCATGTACTTATCCAACCTAAATTTGAAACTACCCAAAGTCCCAGCCTCAATAACCCAACTAGGGAGACTGTTCCACTCATCTACTACCCTATTTCCAAACCAATACTTTCCTATGTCCTTTCTAAAAACTAAACTTATCTAATTTAAATCCATTACTGCGGGTTCTCTCTTGGAGAGATATCCTCAAGACCTTTTTAATATCCCCTTTATTAATACCTATCTTCCACTTATACACTTCGATCAGGTTCCCCCTCATTCTTCGTCTAACAAGTGAATGTAACTTTAAAAGTCCCCAATCTTTCTTCATAAGGAAGATTTCTAATGCTATGTATTTTATTTAGTCATCCTACGCTGAATGTTTTCTAAAGAATTTATGTCCATTCCGTAGTATGGAGACCAGAATTGAGCTGCATAATCTAGGTGAGGCCTTACTAATGATGTATAAAGCTGCAGTATGACCTCTGGACTTCTGTTGCTTACACTTCTTGATATAAATCCCAGTAACTATTTGCCTTATTACGTACGCTTAGGCATTGCTGTCTTGGTTTAAGGTTGCTGCTTACCATAACCCCCAAGTCCTTTTCGCAATCTGTATGGCTAAGTTCTACATTATTTAACTTATAAGTGCTAGGGTTATGGACACTCCCGAGCTTCAGAACCTTGCATTTATCTACATTGAACTGCATCTGCCACTTTTCTGACCAAGAGTAGAGTTTGTCTAAATCCTCCTGAAGTTCCCTAACATCTACGTTTGAATCAATTATCCTACCTATCTTCGTGTCATCGGCGAATTTGCTCATATCACTAGTAATTCCTTCATCAAGATCATTGATATATATTATAAACAACAACGGGCCCAAGACTGATCCCTGTGGAACGCCACTTGTTACTGATCCCCACTCGGATTTTACCCCATTTATGGACACTCACTGCTTCCTGTCTGTGAGCCATGACTCGATCCACGAGAGCACCCTTCCCCCAATGCCATGAGCTGCTACTTTCTTCAACAGTCTTTGGTGCGGAACTCTATCAAATGCCTTACTAAAATCTAAGTAAACCATTTTGATGTTCAAACAATATCAAATTCTTTATCGTGGTCAACAGCCTCAAAAGCTTTACGAGTGTATTCAATGCGTCCGTACTTACCAGTGTTGTGCCAGAGATATGGAAGATGGCTAATGTGGTTCCTGTATTCAAATCAGGGGATAAGTCCACTCCTTCAAATTACCGTCCAATAAGCCTGACATCTATAGTGGGCAAGTTATTAGAGTCAATTATAGCTGACATTATCAGAAGTCACCTTGAAGAGCA
Organism: Cherax quadricarinatus; assembly: GCF_026875155.1. Classification (NCBI taxonomy): domain Eukaryota; kingdom Metazoa; phylum Arthropoda; class Malacostraca; order Decapoda; family Parastacidae; genus Cherax; species Cherax quadricarinatus. The sequence continues at coordinate 9,509 of NW_026466963.1, forward strand.
TAACTTGATAAATGAATCTCAGCATGGATTCACGAGAGGTCGTTCCTGCCTGACAAACTTACTGACGTTCTTCAATAGAACATTTGAGGCAGTTGACAGTGATAAGGAATATGATATTGTTTATTTGGATTTTAGTAAAGCCTTCGACAGAGTACCTCACAAGAGACTCTTAAGAAAAGTGGCAGCTCATGGTATAGGAGGTAAAGTTCTAGCATGGATTGAGGCATGGCTTACCAATAGAAAGCAGAGAGTTACCATTAATGGAGTGAAATCTGAATGGGGATTAGTCACATGGCTTTTCCACAAGGTCATTTTTTAGGCCTCTCTTGTTCAAATTTTACATTAATGACCTTTTAAGGGATTCGTGACATGTAATTTTGCTGAATACAAAGATAGGCCGTATAATTCCCCTTGGGGAGGATTCAATGAATCCGGAGATTTGAAAAAATTTAATGTTTTGGGTCTGAGAAATGGCAGATGAAGTTTAATGTGGATAATGAAGGTACTTCCCTTGGTAATGAAAATAACCCTCGAAACTATAATCCAGGTGAAGTAGACTGGTCATACAGAAGTGAAAAAGACTTTTGGGGGTCATGGGAAGCAGAAATCTAAAGCCAAGACAGCAGTGCCTCAGTGTGCCCAACGGGCCACGATTACTTGGATTTATCTCAAGAAGTATAATAACAGAATCCCAAAAATTTTTTTTACAGCTCTATACATCACTAGTAGGCCTCATTTGATTATGCTGCTCAGTTTTTTGGGCCCCTTTCTACGATGGACAAGACTCATTAGAGAACATACAGAGAAGAAAGACTAAAAAAGTTTACTGTTAAAGGGAAACCCCCTAGAAGATAACTTTTAAAACCTTAAATCTCCACTCCTGGAGGGCTAGATAGGGAGATATCATTTAAGTGTATAAATGGATGACGGCATAAAAAAGGGAGACATTAATAAAGTACTGAGGGGGTCGAACCAGGTTTTAAAAACCCGGAAAAATGGATTTAAGTTGGATAAATTTAATTTAGAAAGGGGCATAGGGAAGTACTGGTTTTCTAAAGAGTGTAGATGCTGGAACAGTCTTCCCCGTGGGGGGATAGAGGGTAGGACCTTTTGGGAGCTTTAAGAAGAAGGACAAATAAGATGGGGGGGGCTGGGTTTGATTGGTGTTGGGGGGGTGCGGAGTTGTTTTTTGAAGTTTTAGTAGTGGCGTTTTGTAAGGCCTGCCTCGCAGGGCTTGGGGCCTTCTGCGTTTCCTACATTTTTATGTTTTTTAAAGAAAGTTAAAAATTGTTAACAAACCGGGCCTCTTGTAAATCCTCTGAGTATCATTTATCAAGCTATGCTTGTTGTTGTTAAAGTTTCGCCGGAAAATTTTTCCCGGGCCCGGGCCCCTTCCCAAGGGGTGGCCCGGCACGGGTTCCCATTAGGAGTGTTGAGACCTAAGTCTCCCATGGGAGAGCACAAGTCCCCCCCCTCATCTTGAAGGTACTACTCGGGCTCGGCACCAACCATGCCCTAAAAGGGGCAATGCATGGTGTCGATCGTGTAGCGCTGTGCTCTCCTTGTGGGTGTCGTGTGTTGGTGTTCTTTCTTCATGTTGATTCGCAGGTCCTTCTGGCCCAGGTCTTTCCCAAGTTGCCCGGAGTGGCCCCCTGGGTGGGGTGCGAAATCTTTTTCTTCTTTCTTGCCCTCCGTTGGGGGTGTCTTTCTTCTATCTTGCGCTACCCCCCCAAAAGAACGCAGTAGGGCAGAGGCAGCATTTTAGGGGGTTGATTGGACCCAAACCCCCCAGCTTTAGCGGACACAAAGTGCTGGGTGAGTGGTCATGGATAGTCGTGCTAGAAGGTACCGTCTTAAAGGGTCCCATTCTGAAGTCCTGAATTTCCTTTTTGGGGTTTTACTTGATTCCCAAGGTGTTGGGTTTTGGGCGTGGTATCTGGTCGTCTCAGTGGTGTATTACAGTTTTGGTCGTATTTTAAATTTTGACGTTCCGTCCTGGAGGTGATATGGATTTCTGAAGACAGCTTGTGTTCTTATACTCCTTGGTTGGTAGAAGTTTTCACCCTCAGATATCGATTGTTGTGGTGCAGCAGTGTCAGTGCAGGGGCCCCGTGAGGTGCATCCGCAGTGTCTTTTTTTTTTGTTTTCTTGGCTGGTGGCTGAATGGGAAGGCGAGATTTCCGATGGCAGTTGCTCTAGCAGTGGTGAAACGGTAGTGGACTCTCTTTGGGGGTTTTTTGCCGACGCTCAAGTCTCTGATTGGTCCTCTCTTGTCTATGGGGGGTTGTGACAGCGGGGGAGCAGCGGTGTGCTGGTTATTTGCAGTAGATTTTAGGATCTCAGTGGAAGGTGGGATGCAGGAATGTGGGGCCAGGCATATTATTTATTTAAAAAGGTTCATTGATGGTGGTGTTGAAGGAACCAGGCTAAAACCATTCGTACATGACATACAAAATCAACAAAGAATCTTGGGTGGAGTGGGGCAGTGGGTGCTGGCGGGAATGGGGGGAGCAGTTGCGTGGATGTAGTATTTGGGTAGTGTCGTTAAAGTTTGGGCGATAGCAAATATGGGGTTGCTTACTCCGATGCATTACCTAACAGGTAAAGATCAAACCCGAGTGGGATAAAACCCAAAGAGTCGTCCAAACTAGCACTTGCAGCTGTCTTAGTGGGAGGCGCAAGTCAAATTTTTTGCACTTTACGCTCAAAGAGGCCTTTGTTTTCGTCTGTACAACACACAGGGCTGAAAAACTTACCACCACGCTACTACCACTCACGAGACCGGGGTTTCTTTTCTTGACTTCCCCCCACTGAGGGCCAGGAGAACTGTGTTCCTCAAGCGACCCAACCTTATACGTACAGGGGACAAAAAAATCAAAACATCTATCGAAGCAAAGAACCCCCTTGGGGCCCAAAGGGGGACTTCATTTCTAAAATACCTAATGCTTCACCATGCTGAAGGTCACCCTTTAGTGACGTCAACAGGCAGCCAAATCTCGGAGGGGCCGGCTATTCACTATTTCTACATCAAAACCCCCTTCTCGAAGCAAGAAATTTTCCAAAATATCCAATGCTATAATTTTTACTCATACTTACCACCACAAAAGATTTCCTACCAAGACAAAAGTTTTTCTCCACCCCTGGCCTGGGGTCTGACTTCAAGAATTGCACTACGCTTTACCACCCAAATCTTGAACTGCAAGAATGACCACCATACTCTTTCTGCCGGTGCCCTACCCGAAGAGACATATAACTATCTTATCGAGTGGCTTTTCCCCAACCTCAGCTTAATTGACCTGGCAACTTTCCTACAATTGAGGTAGGCTTGTGTACAAAAAATTTTTTATAATACCGAAAGATGAGATAAGACACATGTGCAACATCTGGGTTTTTTATTGTAACGTTTTTGCCTCCCGTGGCTTTATCAATACAAATTTTTTGGACTAACTTGAAGACAGGAAAAG